>JBBDHG010000008.1:6347500-6535000 GCA_037951165.1 Lophius americanus | reverse complement strand
ATGGTCGGTTCATCCTGGATGGGGAAAAGGAATTAGAACTTTTATTTTCCGTTGCATTTTTGATACAGAGAAGTCCTCAGACGTGCATCCCCTACTGCTTTAAATGATATGAACCTTTTTATCAAAAATAAAATAATAACAATAATGAGAATTATGACCCGATAGTGATCCTTAAACTATGAGTATATATATATTTCTTAAAACACCTGATTAAAGCTGTTGCAAACTCAGTGGAGCTTCAACCGCCACCGATTAAAACATATGTCTGCTTAGCTCTTAGGACAAAACATTAAAGGCAAAGATTATCAAAACAATTTGTTTTTCATAAAACATAGTCATCGATAGATATTAAGCCTGAAAGAGAACATAACATCATCTTTTTTTTTTACTAATTCCTTTCTAATGTGTTTTCACGCACCGTGATAGAAAATCCTGTCATTATTTGTTTAATTGAAATTCTAAATGTATTAAATGTGACAAGAACAAAGTGGATTTAATGATGTTTAGTAGGAAGTGGACAACTCTTTCCTAAATGGCTTGTATAATGTATGGTAAGGTAACATAAGGTATGTAAGAAACCAACCAAATCCATCAGTCTTTTGTGACATGTTGAGTTGCTCAAAGCCCAGAATACATACTAGCAGTGATTGTCATGTTGGTTAATGTGAGCTCACTGACATAAAAAGTTTAAATATACTTAATAATGCAGAATTAATGCATTATTTGCTAGATTTAAATACACCATTTTGATTGGTGTTGGATGCACATCTTTAGGGGCCCTACAGGCGATGTGGAGAGACTACTCCCCAGTATGTATGTACAGATGAACGGATAGACAAACAACGGGAAGGGAAACCCTATAGGCCCCTTAAGGGGGCGTGAAAGACACTCAATGGATAGTGTTTGGTGTCACCATCCAACCAGTTTTTACCCAAGATGGATTACTGAATGACATTAAAGTCATTCATTTTGACATTTCAACACTCATCTAGAACACATTAAATCACCCTGGGGTGGTGCAACAGCATCGCATCGACTTCAAGAGGCGTACCATAAACAACAGAATCGAATGACACCAACCACAATCTGTCTCCAAAACTCTGAGACCTTTTCATTCTAACGACTTAGCTGTTACCTGAAACTAGTTGCTTATTAGTTGTTATTGTGGGACACATTACATGTCAACAAAAACGTCACACCTAGTCACATCCGACCGCATCACTTCTTTAATGAAGAAGTCAGCCGCCAGTTATGCCAGTTCTGTGACGTTTCTAGTTCTGTTACCAGCTCAGAGGCGGAAGAACAATCATTGCCTCATTTCACTTCTCTGCGTTGCTACGGAGAAAACAATGAGGGGAAAAAAGGAACCACCAGACTAGAAAAATAAACTGGTTATTTTGTAAGGAAACATCGACCGCACCTGGAGGAGGTTTTCTAACATACAGGTTGCATAAGGACTCACCTTTTCCCCATCTACAGTGTGAGCACATCCATCATGAGCGTTGGCTTCATCCTGGACATTAGTAACTAGTGCAGTTTTAGTTACAATAAAACAACATTTCTTAAACCCACAGTGGACGCCAATCAGAACATGATGTGGGGTTTGTGGACGTGGGTTTTAAGTACACGACGGGGCAGGGTGTCGTGTACACAAACGGAGCTCAAACTCAAAATCTAAGCCGCCGTTGACACAGTAGTTTCCTGAAAGCGTTCGGAGGGCAGTTGTCAGAGGCAAACAAATTCTCATATGATGTGGAAAAAAAACTGAAAAACTTGAAAAACTGAAACTTGAGTAACCATAAGGTTCCTACGGCAAACAGAAACCTTCTTCCTTATCTTTGTTCCACATAGCACCAGCTACATTTTGGAGACTTTTCCTTTCTTATTCTCTTCTTTCAGTTGTAGCATTGCTTAATTTGATCTATACATATTTCAGGTCATTGCCAGTGCACGTCCTTGCAATTCGATGTTGTTGGGAGATTGGTGTTCGTGACTGACTCTTAATAAGTTCCTTAAGAGATGAATGTGAGAGGACAAGACAAGGATCAAGTGGACAGAGTGCTCTTTTGAGTGTTTTCAAGATTTTTGACTCACTTTGCAGAGAAGTGATGGGAGCATTTTACCAGCAGCCTCATGCAATGGATGGCAATGATCCCCATACACAGCAGGCTAACGGGCCCCAACTGCACAGAGGAAGAGGGGGGGGTCACAAGGTTCCTTCATTACAACTTTTCTCGCTCAGTATAAAAAGGTTAATTAAATACCACATTTAATTACACTTAAGTTACAACCTAATACTGACACACAGAGTTAATCTAAAGTCCTCATAAATATCATAAAATATAATATTCGAGATGAATGGAAGCCCAATAAATAACCTGAATTCACTTATATGGCCGCTTTCTTCATCTATTAGCTCATAAATTGATTAAATACACTTTGACAAAACAAAAAAACATTAAAACAGAATTTAAATTCCAAAAATTTAAATACAATTATTAATAATTAAAGTACAGTTTGTAAATACACTAATATTGATATTGGCAACTTTAGACATGTAAGACATATTTTCTAACACCAAGAAATTACATGCACCAAATTCTTGGAAAAGGAAAGAATAAATTCAGAAATAGAAAATAAATACAAAATTTATAATAAAGGTAAAAATAGAGGTGAATAAAAACTAAGAAACAAAAAGAAAAAAGAATAAGGTAGAAAATAATAATTCAGTTCAAGAATGGCATTAATGAAATATATAAAATGTGTAAAAGAGCATTTTAAAAGTAGTCAAGAAGGGTGGGGCAAAGCAAAAATAAAGTCTACTTCTATTTCCAATATTTCTATCACTATAATTGCTGTTGTAAATGTCTGTATGCGTTTCTCTCCCCGCATCCCTTCTCTTTCTCAACCTCCAACTCTCTAATCATGTTTGTACAGCCTGGGTGAGACATGTTTTTGCATTATGTCATGAATATCTTAAGAGAAGGACAGCCGAATCAATGTCTAACCTGTGCTGTGACGTTGTGCGATCATATTGTACTCACCACCAGACCTGCATTCTTGACAGCCAGAGGCAGACCCAGCAGCCCAGTACCAATGTTCCCTTTCAACAGGTGGATGAGAGTCTGAAAGAGGCTGGAGAAGGAAGAACCAATAACTATTTATATCTGCCCTCAAAACTGAACAACAACAATTTGGGGATTTTCTTAAACTAATTAGACAGACAATTTTGGCACACGGTAGATTTTATGATACTTACGAGGTCCCCGTCCTTTCTCCGACCCGCTCATAGTTTCGTTGTGGTCTGGAAGGTCCCGGAGGAGAGGGACAGAGAGCGTCCATTTCTGACGGATTTTGGTCAGAAAACAAAGAACCTGAGGACAGAGAGACATGAAAGGAGACGAGTGAGGAAAACTCCTGTTTGTGTTATATTCCTCATCAAGTTTAACGGCAGTGCAGCAATACGGAAAAACTCACTGAGTGAAAACACAATAATTACCATCATATTAAAAATTTCCTTTCATGATAAATGTGATATGCAAGTCAGTTTTTCGAGTATGAAATGTGTTATAATATATAAACTCAACTCATGAACAACATTCGTATGTGGAACCGAAGAGGACGAACAACAAAGCCACTAGTATTTTACTATTACATGCGTATAAAATATATTCGTAAACGTCCAATCTCCATAGATTAAAGAAGTCCCGCGCACAAGGAGTGTATCATGCATGAGGCGAATGAATGGAGTGTAGAAATCCCGTGTTCAAGTGTTTCAGACACAACACAGTTTCACTATGGGATGTTCTGCAGTCCGACTGCAGTTAGGACGAAGGCTAGCAATCTGCCTTGTACTGCGGGTGTAGCAGTTGGCTGCTGAAGGAGCGGATAAAAAAAAAACGCCGTCTCATTTAGGGGTCAGGTGGTGTTGTCCAGCATGGATGTCAGCTCGGTTAAAATCCTCCTCTCCTCCACAGAGTCCAGGGAACAGACCATGACAGAGCTGGACCTCCTGACCAGCCTGTTGGGTCTCTTCCTGCCCCTCTCTGTGCCACCTCCACCCTAGCAGACCCCAGCGTAGAGGATCACTGATCCTACCAATGTCATAGAATCTTTTTTCCATGTATTTGAACACAAAACCTCTTGCGCCTTGTAATAAACGTTTTAACAGCAACAGCATTGAAAAGCATTGTACGGCAGGAGCGCTTGAACGCAATCTCCAGTTGATTGCTACGCGAATGCTATTTACTCATACGTGTGTGTGCTATTCACCAACGAGCGAGGGTGCAATAGACTTTTTTGCCCACACATTTCACTATAACATGCTGGTGTAATATAAACAAAAACAATCCGCTATGTCAAAATGTCACTAAAGTATGACAACATCATGAACTTGGTATTTCAAAACAATGGCCTGGTATTTCAAAAAATAACAAATTAGTTCTCATTAGCATCTTAAAAAAAAGCCTTTAGTATTCAAAAGTAATGACCTATTTTGTTAAAAAAAAGAATAAAGTTTAAAATAATGACCAACTATCCCAACATAGTGACTTACTTTCTTAGGACAAAGACATATTTACTAGCTCCAAACGCCGGTTTTGTATCTCCAAACGACTTTGTATCTCTGAAGAACAACGCCGTGAGATAAAAAGATATGATTTCAACCAAACAAGACAACAGCTGAGAGGGTTTTAAAATTCCACCTATCAGGAAACTGGATTTCATAGACAAATAGTAAAATGCCTGGCAGCATCATGCTGGGCGTGCACATCAGTCGATTTACAGCCAGCCCAAAAACCAAACAAAAATTAGCCGACATAGATTCCTAAAAAAAAAAAAAAAGCAGTATTCATAAGCTATTCTAATTTGAGACGGTTTTCTCACCAGTCCACCACAATACAGACCAAAATGCCAACAGCAATGACCATTAGCTTGGCGGCTGTGACTAGATTTCAGAATATTAGGCTAATAATGCTTTCATAAGCTACTGTGTACTCAAACGGGGAGTGGTGGGGGCCTGGGGGTGGGGGAGTTTCCAAAACAACTGAATATCTTAAAAATTTTAATAAGAAACAGTTACAAAAAATATCTTTTTCAAAATAAAGGCATTTTGCAAACCCTGAGTTTTACATCAAAATAAAATAAATAAGAACATTAAAATATTCAAAATAAGATATTTTGAATCAGACGGGGGATTTCAAGAAGCGGGTTTAACAAACTATATAGCCTAATTAAATTTATCTAATAGTTTTACCATATTTTCTATGAATATTGTCTGATAAGGTGGCGGAATGATATTGAACAGATTTGACACTGAGAACGCTTGGGGAATCCATCCGCCCCCAGGGGGTGAGCCGGAGAGAGTGGCGTGACGTCAGCGAGCATCGAGACCACCGATACGAGTAAAACTTGATGGATAGCAGATGGATTCATGATTAAACTTCGCTTTGGCTCTAAACATATGAAAAAATATCAGTCAGTGGCTCATTTTCCAGTAGCTTCAACATCAAATATCTGTTGGTTTTTCCTTTTGAGAAAAAGAATGGAGAGTAACAACCTCAGAAGTCAAAGAGGTCCAATATGTGAGATGTTGAGACGCACGGCTTGAGAATGTCATTCAGATAAATCATTGCATAAAAGCATAGATCCTCACCTGAGGTCAACCTATTAACATTTGACGACACAATTGACGGAGGAGTTGGAAACAATCTAGGGCTTCCTTGGAGTTAATCTGCCAACAAGCAGGTTAGGTTCGCAGAATTAGTTACAGTGTTAACTTACTCAGAGCTTCCCTCATCTCATTCTTAACCAACTCTCCCTTAAGCCCGCCTTCTCAAGTACCCCCTGTTCACCGCCGTCGACCCAGTTACGACACTCACTCGCTCCAGACACTGGTTGGCCCTTTCTTTATTGTGAACGTAGACAACTAGCAGACTGCACTCAAACAGAATAAGCAGAACAAGGTCTCTCAAACATGTTTATTTCATTAAATCGCAGCTTTTTGCCATCATGTGATCGCACGGGCTGACATTGCGATTGTCGACTGCAATGACTAACCTTGTTTTTTTTCAGAACTTGTTTTTTTTTTTTTTTATAATTAATTGCCCAGCCCCAACAGTAAGTGTAAAACAAAATATGTGACAAAAGCCCTTAACTCTCAAAATAAAACAGTAACACAAGATTCTAGAAAAATTACAATAAACCCTATTTGTAGGTGAAATAATAGCAGAACCATTAAAATTATTACATCCAATAACACACAATACAATAAATAAGGAAACAGCAGACAGAAAGCAAAGCCATGACAACAAACTTTCAAAATAAACTTCAAATACCAGACCCATAATCCCATCAAGAGACAGATCGTAGTCATTCCTACAACAAATGTCCAAAAGTTAAAAACACAGGCCTAATCATTTCAACCCAACCTGGGTGGGTGGTCCAACTCCAATAGGGCTGCAACTAACGGCTATTTTGATAGTCGATCAATCATTTCAATAATCGACCAATTAATCCATTCATTGGATCATTTTTCTTCTCCCGGTTAAATAAAGGTTAAGTAAAAATAAAAATAAATACACAATTATTAAATAGCTCTTATTTTGCTATCAGCTTATGAATCTAGCTTTAGGTTGTCTTAGGCATAAGCAAACTAACAATGAAAACAATACAGATAAATTATTTTTTCAAAAATGTATTTTAATAAACTTTACTGCTTTTATAACTGTTAAACCCAACAGGTTGCTATATCAACAGTGTATTTGCTAAACTGTAATTTAGACATTTCATGTTGCATGACATCACTGCTGATACAAAAGGTAAATAAAATGTATAAAAAAAATATATATAAAAAATACAGCAGGTTCACTGGAATCAAATCAAACATCCATGTAAATTTAGGAATATAAACAAGGCTAGAAAAGAAAACAGTCAGGGCTTTTCTGTATTCTGTAGTCAACAACTACATTAGGCTAAATCGTTTACAAGTTGGATGCAGCCCACATTGGACACACACAAACGCAGAGGATGGAATGTGAAACGTCTCCATGAGAAATGTAATGTGTATGATTTTAACGTACGGGAACATTTGTAACGTGAAGAGTATCATCGTAATTTAATAATAGTTATTTTACTCTCGACGTCATAAACAATTCACTACATACAGAAGTGTTAAGTACATTCCCTGTAACGTGGAGCTGGGTAACTAGCTCAGAGAGAACAGTCTCCATCGTTTACAGCGCCAATGGGCCTCACCTTCAGATGCTCCAGCATTACTTAGGTGTTGAGGGAGAAATGCTCCCAAACATTAGATGTTTCTGTAGCGATGGTGTTGCCATGGCACTAATGTTTACTTACTTCGTATTCCGCGGTGTCGGGGGAAGTGGCCGATGGCGTCTCCGAAAAATCGTCTATTAAATTCTTCAAAAACTAATTTCATAATTGATTGTCAATTAGTTTGATTAATCGTTGCAGCCGTAATATGCAAACAACCATCCTCATCCCCATCCCCAACTCAGTCCAAAAATATAGTGTCGAACTGATAAAGAGATTCCCATAAAACCTAAAAAGGCAACTAACTGATAAACGGATACCAACAAAGAACAAACAAACCACTGGGTTTCAGTGGAGTTTATCGTTTTTATGAGTCATATTCCCATTCCGCACATCGAGAACACGAGTTATAACACGCTATAGTGAAGTAGGACTGAAAGCACAGCATTCATTTTTCCTTTAGCAGGCAGAATGTCTAACCACAATGTAAAAACTAATACTGGAGTGAAAGCAGAACATAGACCCGTCTGTAAAACTCACAGCACTGCACTCCAAAGCCTCCAAAAATAAGTACTATGCAAAAAATTTCATTCTAAAATGATATAGTTATTCTCCTCCAAAGCAGTCGATATGACTATAAAACTTGAATCAATAAGACGTTATAGGAAATCATTTTTAAAATCTGTCGCCACTAAACAAGCAATCATTTTTAATTATTACTTCGATCCCACATCCTCTGAATGTGTTGTCGTCTTCCTGCAAACACCATCATCAAAATACTTGTTTTACTTTCTGCTCTGATTGAAGTAATTGAAGGGGACAGTGGCATCAGTGGATACCCCGCAGCCTAGTTAATATGAATCCAACTACTTCCTTACTTTTATCATCTTCACCAATTTAAAATCAGGCAATGACATTGTACACAAAAAGCCAAACACACAAAAACAAATACAAGATAGAGGCATCCATTCCTTAAGCACCCCATCAGCACACGCCCGTATTCCTCCCAGGAAATGATTCACTTCATTTGCATGTCACGGAAAACATTAATTTGACACAAACAAAAAAACATTTGAAACACCTGAGTGACAGCGCCATGGAATCATACCGGACGGGACCATTTCATTTGGGATTAAATGTAATTCCATCCACATTGTAGGTCCCAAACTCCGACTATAATCGTTCATGGTCTTCAGTTTAAAGGTGTTTTTTGTACAAAAAATTTGATCCATACCGTCTCCTTGGATGTCTAGATCGCTGGAGGACATCATCCTTTTTTAGGTGGTTTTCTGAGTGTCGTCTCCCACAACCGGAGATCCTACTACGGGTAGGTCAAGGAGTCTTGCATTGACAGCTATAAAAAAAGAAGAAAGAAAAAAGAATAGTTGCATAAATCTCAGCAAGCATCATTGTAGTTTCTTGTCTGTGTTAATACAGGTTCATACTACAGTTTTTAAATTGAATATTGATTCCGTTTTCATCACAAATACCACGAGTCAGTACAGATTATCATCTTTCCAGTCCAAAAAATGTACACGTTACTAGAATTGAAAATGATGTTTTATCCTGCACTATAGGATTGTACGTTCTCTTGCTATGAATACCCCTGCTCATGTGCTCCAGGGTACGCAGCTGTGTAACGGAAACAAAAATGCTGGCTAATGAAGTATTCGCCCCGGGAAAAGTATTACATGGAAACCAGTGGTAATCTGTAATAATAACAACTAGAGGACGGCTGTGGCATTAATTCAGTGCATATTTGGAATGTCCGTCATTTCTAAAGTAAAAATTCAACTGCAAAATCCCTACCACATGTCCTAAACACAAAGGTCAGGTGACAATTTTAGTACCGAGAATCGGCATCTCAGTGATTTGGGGTTGGAATTCATATTTATTGTTTCCTCTGCTGCTTTGTTCGCCTCTTTCATTCATATGCACTGTATTTGGACTAAAATGGGCCGAAGGTTAGGCATCTATGCCCCAAAAACTGTGTTTTCTCCATAAAAGACCCACATAGTGAGTAAAATATGACGTATATAAGACACATCTGCTTGAGCAGATTAATATGAAAAAAACGACCAGCGGTTGAGAATTTATGGCGCAAAAACTTTTGCAGATAAAGCTCTCCCTAGTGTCAGAGATATATAACTGATCTCTCCTAAAACCAATCCTTATTCAGTTCTTCCTCAAACTAAGGTCTACATGTGGTATAAAGTGGAAAATGATCGGTGGAAAATAGTTTTTGAGTTATGTCCGGAAAACAGTGTGTAAAACGAATGAATGAATGAACAAATTTATTTCGGTTCATTTTCAATATACAAAATAAAACAAAATGACAAAGATAAAACTTGCGGCGAATAAATTTAACCAGGGTGTTTGGATGATGTTTGAGCATGGCAGGTTTAATCCTTGTTACTTAGTCCTGATGTTATATAAGATGGGATAGTTCACAAGGTGTGTGTGAACTTACAGTTGACAGTTGAGTTTCTTTCTAATCACGAGGATTTGCACGAAGGCTTTGCTGCTCATATGACGAGCAAAACCAGTTTGGATGATGTCATCGTTCACAGGTGACATTTTCAATGAAATACTGGAACCGTCCTTTAACCTGTTAACACACTTCCTTAAAATTATTGAAGGTTTAAATTGTTATGATTTTAAAAGAAAAATGACTTAATGAGGTAAAATCTAATCTTCTTTTAAGCCCCATGGGGTATTTTAAGTGGAGTCTCACCTGAAATGCATATGCAAAATAACTTAAAATAGCTCCAAAGCAATGAGGTGTATTTGCATAACCCTTGCATCCATAGACCGGTAAGATTTAAAATACTTTATTTGCAGTGTCAGTTATTACTATGTGTGAGAGTTTCTGTAATTCTACAGTTTTCTGTGGGAAAGGAGCAGCAAGATTCTCCATTTGGTAGTTTGATAGCCAGTGTACCCAAAATGTGCCAAATGGGATTTTCAGCAATAGGTGTGCATTAGTGGTCAGAGATTAGTCCGTCATAAGTCCCATTATTGACTTTTACTTAACACAGAGTGTGAGAGCCACTATCACAGAGAACCATCGATACGCCATCATTGAACCTTACCAACTGTGGTGGTATAGCTTGATTAATATTTCTCGTCGTCTCAACAGGGAGAGAAACAGGGCTGAAGCTATCTGCATGTCTTCTCTGGCTGACACATCTAGCACTCTGACTGCAGCTGAAGGCTCCTCCACAGTGGAGACAACCAACCTGAAGCATCAAGAGGAGTTCTGTAGCGGTAAGAGTTTCACACATGCGTGATGTAGGGATCCTACTTTTGTGATAATAGAGAGATTTGGATGGCTCCATGAAATAATTCATGTACGATTGCCTGAGTAGTTTGAGTTTAGTCTGCTATCTTGCTTCAATTGGGGGGTGAAATTGCAATATTGTTTCACTTTCATCTGGTTTGGTTCCCTTCACACTGCACTTTGTCAAACTAACAAAACCCTCTGAACTACATCACGCAGTTGTAACGACTACTCGTCTGTGACGGTAGTGAACCAATAAACACCAAAGAAAGATAAGAAGCTGAAGAAGAAGAAAACAGCTCTTCTATCAGACGGAGCAGAGAACCAAAATCCATCCCCTCTCAATGCCCTGTTCACACAGGACTAGTATTACCCGGGGGCCTGTGGTCGTTTGTCCTAGTGAACTCCCTCTAATTTGTCTATTACGCTTCCACTGCAATTAGCTGCTATATTTCACCGAACACAGTACGGGTAATCATTTCAGTCCCGTGCGAATGGGCATCTCTGTCATTTGGGAGTGAAATTCATATTTATTTCTTCTGCTGCTTTTTCAGCCTCTTCTGTCTTCTCAATTTTAATTTAGTCACTTTTGCTTTGTTCGGAAGCAATAGTAATTTACAAAACAGAAAATAATAACAGGTCTCTTGAATGAAAAACTAATTGTTCCCCTTTTTAAAATAAAAGAAATATGTTGATTGCTTGAATAACAATAATACATGTCTCTGCAGTGTGCACCAAAACAGTTACAATAACAAACGAGACTTGTCATGGGATTTAGTAAAATCTACAATGTTTTCCAGCGCTTTTTAATTTGTTCACAGCGTTGGTCTATCAAAACTCCTTCCTGCTGTGGTCTTGATCGCAATTTGAAAAGGCCTAATTTTTTTTCTAAGTAGGCATTTCATCCAATTGTTATTCTGAGATAGTGACTCTGTGGGTCAGTGAATGGGTATTGTAACTGCCATTCTTTGGATTCTGCAATGCGTTAAAGTGAGACGTTATCTAGGTTTTTATCGCAAGCTTATTCCGAATAAAATCGGAAAAAGAAAGTGTTCCACGTAAACACCCCTGTCCTAATGAGATGTAGATCACAGCAGAGAGATTTTTTTACTACAAACTCTCAAAATAATGAGGGAAAGTAAGAAATAATGAACTCTAGAAACACGTCTAAGAGAAACCGTCAGCAGCCATGATAAACTGATGTGAACAAATTAAAAAGCGCTGGAAAACAGCCGATTCTAAGTAGAAATCCAACAACAAATATTATTTGTTATTGTAACTGTTGACAGTTATTATTGAAATTGGTTGGGGAAACACTGACATTGTTAAACTTGACAATAGAACATCAATCGTCCTTGTTTGGGTGGGGGTGGTTTGGGTTATTATAAATTAAATGTATTATTACTATTATTATTAAACTAAAGAGGTGGATGTAGCTCAGAGGATCTGTTGCTGTTACGGACAGCTCCATGAACAACTCCAAAAGTTTGAGGAGTCCGCTGTACACGGAAGGTGAAGACGAGCCAAGATACCGGCACAATAGTAGCTCAGCAAAGATAATCAAATGACATGAGATTAACTAAAATAATCAGTGACAAAATATAACAGACTTGGTGTTAATACAGACGCTTGATTGGCGATTTCAAATGATTCTGGATACTACAGTAGACCCAGCCTGGATCACTGTTTCATAGATTCTGGTCATTGTAGGACAGAACTTTGAGGTAAGTATTTGAAATAGCTACTCACCATAATTTTAATTACTTTGTACAATGTTTGAGACACGCAAGTAAATCATTTAGCATGTATTAGCACTTTCAGATCCAAATGTAAAGTGCATTACAAATTAAATGTATTATTATTATTTATTATTAATTATTATTATTATCATTTGTTTATAAATTCTATATTTTTTCTTGGTGTTTGTTTTTTTGGTAGAGTAATATTAGACAGAATTTGAAGATAGATAATTAGTTAAAACAGGAAAATGTTTTTGTTTCTTTTTGGAATATATGACCTTTTCATGAAATGAGGTGTCAGAGAATATGTAAAATCTTTGTTGATTTTTGTTCCGCATGAATGCCACAAAGTTCCTCTAACTGCAGAGATTTATTAAGTAGAGGAGGATTTCAGTGTTTTTGTAATCTACTTACTGGAATTTTTCAGTCAAAATTAAAGCCTTAAATATGATGATTCACTTGATATCATTAGAACGAAACAATTAACATCCTATTCATATATTCATCAATAGTATGTCACAGTCTAGTGCAGTATCAAAAACAGTATGCAAAGTATCGTAATGCTTGATAATATAAGCTTATCATAATAATAACTTGCGACACTCGTTCCAAGAAATGTTTTTATGCTGCAAAAAGATTGGAGCAGATAAATGAAAGATAGATGCAAAGTAGATGCTAGGTTCAGTAAAATATATATACAGCGCATCCAGGAAGTATTCACAGCGCTTAACTTATTCCACATTTTGTTATGTTAAAGCATTTTTCCAAAATAGATTAATTTCCCTTTTCTCCTCAGAATTCTACACACAATACCCCATAATGACAAAGCGAAAAAGTTTGTTTGATATTTTTGCAAATTTATTAAAAATAAAGAACGAAAATATAACATGTACATAAGTATTCACGGCTTTTGCCATGACACTCCAAATTGAACTCAGGCGCATCCTGTTTCCACTGATCATCCTTGAGGTGTTTCTACAACTGGACTGGAGTCCATCTGTGGTAAATTCAGATGATTGGACAGGATTTGGAAAGGCACACACCTGTCTATGTAAGGAACCACACTTGATAGGGCATGTCAACACAAACCAAGCCAGGAAGTCCAAGGAATTGTCTGTAGACCTCCGAGACAGGATTGTATCGAGGCACAGATCTGGGGAAAGGTAGAGATAAATGTCTCAGTTTCTCAGCACAGTTTCCTCCATCCTCCGTAAATAGAAGAAGATTGGGACCACCAGGACTCTTCCTAGAGCCGGACGCCTGGCCAAACTGAGCAATCAGGGGAGAAGAGCCCTCGTCAGGGAGGTGACCAAGTACCTGATGGTCACTCTGACAGAGCTCCAGCGTTTCTCAGTGGAGAGAGGAGAACCTTCCAGAAGGACAACAACCTCTGCAGCACCAATCAGGCATGTATGGTAAGAGTGGCCAGACAGAAACCACTCCTCAGTAAAAGTCACATGACAGCCCGCCTGGAGTTTGCCAAAAGGAACCTGAATGACTCTCAGACCTTCAGAAACAATTCTTGGTCTGATGAAACAAAGATTGAACTCTGGCCTGAGTGCCAAACATCCCGTCTGGAGGAAACCAGGCACCGCTCATCCCCTGGCTAATATCATCCCTACAGTGAAGCATGGTGGTGGCAGCATCATGCTGTGAGGATGTTTTTCAGTGGCAGGAACCCTTGATAGTCGGGATCGAGGGAAAGATAAATGCAGCAAAATACAGAGACATTCTTGATGAAAGTCTGCTCCAGAGAACTCCGGACCTCAGGCTTGGGCGAAGGTTCATCTTCCAACAGGACAACCCCTAAGTACATAGCCAAGAAAACAAGTGGCTACGGGACAATTCTGTGAATGTCCTTGAGAGAACCAGCCAGAGCCCAGACTTGAACCCGATTGAACATCTCTGGAGAAATCTGAAAATGGCTGTGCACCGACGCTCCCCATCCAACCTGGTGGAGCTTGAGAGGTCCTGCAAAGAAGAATGGGAGAAACTGCCCAAAATAAGGTGTGCCAAGCTTGTAGCATCATACTCAAAAAGACTTGAGTCTTCAACAAAATATTGAGCAAAGGCTGTGAATACTTATGTTATATTTTCGTTCTTTATTTCTAATAAATTGCAAAAATTTCAAAAACTTTTTTTCACTTTGTCATTATGGGGAATTGTGTGTAAAATTGAGGAGAAAAAGGAATTTAATCCATTTTGGAAAAAGGCTATAACATACAATGTGGAAAAAGTGAAGTGCTGTGAATACTTTGATGATAAACATCCCAATAGGGGAGAACTAGTTTTGTCTCAAGCCGTAAAAGAAGTAGTTGTCCACATCTCTAACCGAAGTTGGAGAAAGTTTAACATTTAGGATTGAAAATTCATTTTCAACTCTGGTTGTGGGTGGCGACTTTTGAAATCAAACATCTGTCGATATAAAACACACAGATCCGTGTCAACAAACGATAACAGGTCTGTGCTTTTCCAGGGTGTGGTGTGGCTAAATAAAACCAACTGGTAATGCATCTCATGTGTAGACGCCGTCCCTTTCACCAACAACAACACATTTCAGAACCACCAGATCTTCCTGATAATCTCGTCATTTCAAACTAATCTCTGGCACGCCGCCGGTTGTATTTGCTTCTCCTTCATGCGCAGGTCAGCAGGCAGACGACAGGGAGAAGTGTTAAACAGCCGCCGGAAAAAGGTTGCACACATTGAGATAGAGCTCAGAGAAAGCGTTGGAAAATTAGTTTGGCTTGAAAATTGAGTCAATATTTGATTTACTGTCATTGTCGTCCAATCATATATTATAATCAACTTGTTAATTGGGTGTTGTTTAGCAGCTTAGCTGATGTGTCATAACCAGAGGCTAGCCCTCGTTAGCTAAAAGTCCCGATGCAAAATAAACAGCATCTCTCCTGCATCAGGACGACCTACCTCGGTGAAACCGTGCGCTGTCTCTCCTTTCCTCTCTGGATACCTTTAAAACCTCAGGTCACTTATTTTCCTATCAATGACATGCCTGGTTACGGTTACAGCCCTGCACCGATTGAACGCCTCTGGCAGCCAGCGATTTGGTCACGTGACTGTTTTACAGTCTAGACACGTGACCCGGAGAAGAGCGCCGCTTCGTTCTCCCTCTTGGATTATTTTTTTAACGGCAGCGCGGAGTGGGTGTGCCACGCGGATTACTGCCACCCTCTGCTCCGGAGTATAATCCAGAGATTAGGTAACATAAACTGATAAAAAATGGTAACTATCATGTCCCTCCTGGCTCAGCTGACCGCCTACAGAGAACATGACGGGGAGGAAGAAGTACGAAAACATGTTTACAACCTTACTGATATGCAGCCTCACCGAAACCATTCTTAGTGACGCTGGACTGTTGTTGGTTAAACTACAGCAATGTTTTGGTGAAAATATATTTCTCTGTAAATTTGATATGTTTATACTTCTGATATATTATAAAAAACATATTCACTCCTATATACTTTAACAACAGCACAACCCACCTGGATCTCGTGAAAGTTTTACTACTACAGCAACTAATTTGAACAAATAGGCTTTTGTATCATTATGAGGAATTCAAAGAAAAAAACATCATAGCTTCACTCTAATCTACTATAGTTTGACCAAATCCTGAACAACCACTAACTGCCCTCTGGTATTATAGTAAAGAAACTAATTAGATGCTGTATTAACCCTTTAATGATCATATATATGCATTACAAAAGATTTAGCTTTTTGTTTTGACATTATTCCAGGTAGTTGGAGAGAACTGAATATTTTTTTCAGCTTTGCTGAAGTTAGTTGACTAATGACAACGTATTATCTCCAGAGGACCTATTTTACCTCTGTATATTTACATCACGGTGCTCATCTTAATGAATTATGAATATCATGCATGGTGCTTTTATACCATCAGAATCTCGCCATGCCTGAACAAAAGCGTGAAGCACCACTTGATTGAGTCATGTATATGAGTCATTTTACTCTTTCATTCAAGCAGGGAATTCAAGTAAATGCAATGTAACCTAATTTATTATTATTATTATAATGTCAAAATTATAAAAGAAAATTTTGATTGATAAATAGACTCTCCTTTATTGAATTCTGAGCTTTCCCTTCAGCAGGCCACGATTATCTCCCTAATAGAACTCAGAAAGTTTTCTCCAATGATTCAAAGTCAAGTCATCTTAATGTCCCTACAGGAGTACCACATGGCTCTATCCTTGCTGCCCCTTTTTTCACTCTATACATAAATAATATCTCTGCCACTTCAAACTGTAATTAACTTTTTTTTGGCAGGGGACTAATTTAGGTCACTGGATCCTCTCAGTCTGCTTTTTGTCCACACTCACCTATAAGACTCTAATGGAGCATTCAACAAGCAAACTGAATGTCAAAAATTGGATTTTGGAATAGATACTAATCATGTTTTTCCTCTGCTAGTCGAAGAACCAAAGTACAATTTACAATTAAGCATGTACTTGATAATGATGATTCTCTCCCACCACAATGAATCCTCTTCAGACTGTGGATCACAGAGCATCGCACGTCATCACAGGTGATGAATTCGTCACTCACCATATGAAAGGGTTGCATGGCAACTCATTGGCAGAAAGAAGGAAGGAAGAAGGAATCTTTTAATTTATACAGCTCTTTTGCCAAATCTACGAAGTTACATCAGCTCTTTAGTAGATTTTAAACACTGAACTCACAATGCTAGGTCACAGGACTTCTTGTCATCAGCCATTCCTCCTGTTCACTCTGAACTCAGCAAAAGAAGATTCAGGTACTACCTTGCCTACATTGATTCTTTTATTTAATTTGAGCATTTTATAAGTTTATATGCAGGCATTTGCAATCATTCCTTTAAATTTTGATAATCTATACGTCTGTGTGTCCTTGTATGTTTTTGATCTGTATATGTCCATATCTTGTACACACGTCTCTCTCTTGAAGAAGAGATCCGGGTCTCAATGAGAGTACCCGTTAAATAAAGCAATACATTTTAATCTAAAAAGATATGTGACAAAGCCAGAGTGCCGGTGCGAGAACAAGGAGAATATGTAAACTCGGGGAAAGAAAGTTCCCAGGTCCCAAAGGGGATCTGAGGCAAAGACCTTCTTTCTGTGAGACAACAGTGCAAAGATAGCAGACTATCCCTGGATTCATCAGTCCTGTCATTTTAACTGCTTGGCCATGTTAAACGTTATTGCTTACTTTAATGTGCTGAATCTCCGTCACTTGATAACACCTCCCCGACGTCTGACTAATGTTCTTACTCTGCTCTTCATAAACCCAAAGTACAAATCAACAGTCAAGTTCTTGGTGTCACATTCTGTCAAGATGACTCAGTTTGCCTTTTTTCAAGCCTCTTAGTAAAGGTGGGATGTGACCAATTGCAAATACTTCCTTATTGTGTTTAAGAAGAGTTTTCATGTATCTGTAAATTAATCAATTATTAATTTTTTCACGTGTTTTCCTATTTCAACTACATTTTAACAAACATATCTGTATTTTCTACTCTCCAACTTCAAAACAGGCTCATAACTTAGGTGGATTATTTTAATTTTACATTATTGCGTGCTTTCCTTATATCTAGCCTGATTTGAACCTATGTGGACAATAAACACAAATGCATAAAACATTCATTTCAAAACGGCAAGAAACACAAACAAGAGAATTTACACCAACGCCGTTGTTCTTTCTGTTCTATTTATTTTTCTACATTTGGGTTATCTGTGCAAATTACATTCTTGGCTTGTGAATCGCAGCAGGAGCAGAAGAAACTAAGTCCCCAATACCTTATTCAATATTATATTAATACAGTTTTATCATGAGTTCCATGCAGGTCTGCACAAAAACTGCCTGTAGAAATGCACTTCGAAGAACAACTTCATATTACTTACAGTACTGTCTTAGAGCCTCGACTTCATCACTTTTCCCTGGGAACAAAGCTGAACCAATACTTACTTACTACAAATAGTTTTTTTCTTCTTGTTCTTTGTCCTGACAGTCCCGTCTGATTTGAATATCTTCTTTAAAAAAAGTCTCTCTATACAAACATTGAGAGATATTTCAGAAATGAATGGCTCTCTCTACTATACTAACATTATTTTTTGACCTAAATTCAAATTTTTGGCTTTTCCAAATTTCTTCACCCATAAGTCTCGCATATTTTACATTCCCTATATCACAGATCTCTTCACAAAGGAATCCTCTATTGACCCAATATGCAAAGCAGACAAAGATCCTACATCAGCAGGAAGCTACTTGCCGATTTCTTTGACCTCAAATATTGTAAAAGTTGTGGAGAAGATGACACGTTAAAACATTATATAGAGACCAGGGTGGCTTCAGAAAATGAAAGAGTTCTATTGATGCAGCTGCATGTCTAGTAAATGATATTAGGAGAGCACAAAGTAACAGAGTGTGGTAGCTGTTTTCCGGATGTGGGAAAAGGCTTACGATATGATGTGGAAACAAAGACTAATGATCAAAATACATCAGATGGGAGTCAAGGGGAAACCGTGTAAATGGATTAAGAACTTTACAACAGATGGACAAATATTAGTACAAGTTGGTAAAAAAATACACTTCAAGGTTTTTAGCAAAAATTGGAACACCTTAAAGGAGTGAAGTGAGCCCAATACTTTTTACAATCATCATCAATGATATTTTTAGCTTTGCGGATAGTTCTATAGGTGTATCATTATTTGCAGATGAGAGAGTCATGTGGAAAAGGGGAAGAAATGTACAGTATTTTATAACAAAAAAATATATACTCTACCCAAGAAGTGCTACTCCCTTGTCAAAAGAAGCAGAAATATCAATCTAAGAGCTTTGGGTGGACTATAAAAACAATTTAGTGGGTGAAATAGGGATAGCAGAGTAAGTAGTAAATGAGAAGATAATCGCCAGGATTATTATAAAACTGGGCAGACATCAGACATGGGGTTTTAATAATAACAATAATAATAATACATTTAATTTATAATGCACTTTACATTTGGATCAAATCTCAAAGTGCTACAAGGCAAAAGCAGATAAAAGCATCAATAAAAAAATAAAATAAAATAATAACTATACAAAGACGTGACCAAAAGCATTAATGTTATTTACAGTTATAGGTTCTGCTAAAAAGGAAAGTTTTAAGTCCTTTTTTAAATGTGTCAGTCATCTGTGGAGCCCTCAGATGGTCAGGGAGGGCATTCCACAGACGAGGGGCAGCAGAACAGAAAGCCCGATCTCCCATGGTGCTGAGCTTAGTCCGGGGAAGGAGGAGGCGGTATGACTGGGTAGAACGGAGGGATCGTGTCGAGGTCAGTGGGGTGAGTAGTTCTTTCAGGTAGGGGGGTGCGTTACCATGGATGCACTGGTGAGTGAGGAGAGAGATCTTATAATCAATCCTGGTGGAGATGGGAAGCCAATGAAGGGAATGAAGAACAGGGGTGATGTGTTCGTGTTTACGAACTCTCATCAGGATCCTTGCAGCACTGATAATAACTGACGAATTGCTGTAGTGCTCAGGAAACAGTGGAACACATCGTCGTGCATCGCCCGCTGTCACACAGGGCCGGCCCGTGGCTTAGCAAATGCTAAGGGGGAGAAAAAAAATGTAACTTCCACTATTCTTAAAACTAGTTGGTATTATGTCTTAATATGAAGATAATAAGCCCACATAAATGTAACTGCATAGCAAAGCCTATTAAATAGGAACAATAATAATAATAATGATGACACGTTACTTTCCTAAGATGCCTAAACTTTACATCAGTGTTAAAGTGCATAACTTATATCTATATTATACTGCCGTTTACTGCTTCTCTGCATTCTGCTAATCAGCATTTCATTGTAATGACAATAAAAATGACTCTTGTATAATTTGCATATCAGAAAAAGTAATTTGTACATTATACATGTACAGTATAGTGAACATCATGCATGTATCTCTTAGATTTTTCATTTATATTATTTCACTTCATTTTATTCTTGAAATCATATGTATCATATTATATTTATTATTAGACTGGTGTCACATACTCCTCTTCTCTCTTGAGATGCGCTGTTAAGGTTTCTCAGTCCCACCTTTCTGAAAAGAAATGCAGAATTTTCCACCATTGCCATCATAGAATGTGACAAACATGGAACTCTTGACCTTCCTGCATGAGAAGAAGCTGGCAGAAATTTACCCCAACATGTGGGTTGCTTTGAGAATCTCTGCCACTCTTCCTCTTACAGTGGCTGCTGCTGAAAGAGGCTTCTCTAAACTCAAAATGATTAAAACTTACCTGAGATTTACTATGATGCAAGAAGGTCTCAGTGGACTTGCCATCATAAGCATAAACCATGTGGTGTCAAATCAGTTGTCATATGATGATGTTGTAGATGACTTTGCTGCAAGAAAGACCAGGAGAGTAAAGCTGTAGCAGGTGATGTGAGGTTGAGGAGTTGGTGGTGTAGTTTTTAAGTCATTAAAGTTAATGCAGTATCGAAAAGCACCACTAGGTCTTTGTAAGAACCCCCTTTTTTCCCTTTTTATTTAAATCCTTGTAATTTTTGTCAATACTGGTTTCTTTCATATCTTATTTTGTGCAGGGCCTTATTTATATTGTATTTATAATTTATTTTATGTCACTTGTTTACACTTTTTATTTTGTGGGTATTTACATCTTATACTTTATGTAAGTTATTTATATTGTATTTCATATATTCATTTCATATGTTTTTGTATTTCTTTTCTAATTCGTTCTAATTATTTTGATTGGGCAATTGCTTTCTTTAAATAAAAGAATGTCCAAGATAAAGCTATTCAGTTTCTTGTGAGTATGTACACCAGCAGTGGAATTTATTGCAATGCAAGGGGGTCGCCACCTAAAATCTTGCCTAGGGCGCCAAATTGGTAAGGGCCGGGCCTGCAGTCAAATCATGAAGGACAGATACTTAAGGGCAAACTGGGAAAAAAGAAAGGTAAATCTGGAGGTCACGGTTGTTACAGCTTAATTCAGGACATGTAGGGTATAGGGCGCTATTTACATTCAAAAGAAATGCAGGATTATAAACAGTGGGAGAATGTAGTAGATAGAATCCATTCCACACTCCAGGACAGAAGGTGGCGGTATTCCGCCACGAACGACGTTTGACAGCCGCCATAAAACAGGAGAAGAAGAAAAGGGAGGAAGTCAACGTATTTTTCCAACATTTCTGAGTCGATCAAAGTTTAAAGTTCGCTGCTGGTTTTCGCAATCCCTTTCTGAACATGACCGTAAGTTACAAACTGAATTTTCTTTATTTTGAGCTTTAGCTTGGTTTTCCTATGATGTTAAGACGATAATTAAGTGCTAAGTAGCTAGCTGGTTGGGTTAGCTTTGAAACTTATTTACGCATTTAAATATAGGCCACGTCAAATTTGTCTTTTGACTTGATTGAGCAATATAACGTGAAGTGAACAGCACCTAGAAATAACTTGAATCAAATTTTTCTCGGTTCAGTATTAAGGTAACCTGACAAACTAGTGAACCCTTAGCTGTTAATAGTGAATTGTACACACACAGTGTACTCCTTGTGTGAGGTGCATCATGTGACTAACCCCTCTCCTCTACTTGGAGCCAAAACGAAGGTCTGAGGCCCTCACCCGAATCAAACAACTATATCTGTCCATCTGCGTACTTGCACATCTTAAAAGATATGGAAGAAACCCTTACACTGTCATCTGACAATAACTAGTATTACAGGTTTAGCCCTTGCAAAGTCTATCTAACATGGGAAAGAAGAATTATCCCCAGGTAGTCACCTGACGTAACAAGTATGCTAATATTCATTCATTATCTACTGATTGTCCTGTCAGGGTCACGGGGGGCTAAAGTCTATCCCAGCTAACATCCCAGCTAACCCTGGAAAAGTGGCCAGCTCATCGACATTGATTCATCTATTTAACATGATAACGTACAATTCTCCCCAGTGTGGTCACCTGACATGAAACCTATGCCAATATCAGTTCATTAACAAATCTATTGAACATGTAATATAAGAATAATACCTAGGATAGTCTCCTGACATTGCAAGTAAGTGAGTATTATTTTGTATGTTAAGTATTAGTCACTGACTAAAATGTAATTCAGTGACTAAGACTTATATTAACGCTTCAATGCAATCAATCTACTCTGTGGTAGACTATTAAAGACACTCTCTTATTACAATTCAAAATGCATAACAAAACAATCTAAATCTATTTTCCTGTAACAAGAATGTTGTCAATGTTAAACAGAAATGCTAGGAATTGTAATAACAAACTGAAGCAAAAATAAAAGGATAGAATTCTTCATATGAAGTATTGGAGGGACAGGGAAAATCTCCATTTAATTAAAATGTGCTAATGAATGGGGAGAAATGCTGGTATTGGCCTTGCGTCTCATTTTGAGAACCTGGTTAACAAGTGTGGCAACCACTTTCTCTTGCCATTTTCACAAAATGCCAATTAATCCTTTAATGACATAAATTATGCTATTTTCCATGTTGTCTTCCAGTCTTTTACATCCACATTGTGCCCTCATACCCTGTTTTTCTTGAAAAACACCCTGTTGTCAGAATGTGATACTCAGTTACTTTATCTATGTTATGAATCAATGAAATAGCGCATGAACTTATTTACCTGTGTTTTACAGAAACACGAGTTTGAGGTCGCAATGACCTGTGAGGGATGTTCCAGAGCGGTTACCAGAGTTCTCAGCAAACTGGAAGGTGAGACTGACAGCATTTCATTCTACTTTTAAAGAACAAAGACACTCAGAGCTCCGTTTGCCACTTAACCTCAGCGCAGTGTTATTGCTATTTTTAAACACAACACACATATCGTGTAATACGTTGTGCCAATCTGCATGCCAAAGGGATTGTTGGTTTAGAAATTTGGCATCTGGCATTGTCGGAAAATGTTAATGTTGGGGTCGCAGAAAATAATTGAAACCACTGACCAGCTAAAACCGGTTCTTGAGTCAATGGTGCAGTATACTTAGTTCTCTTTAAAGGAGAATTGAGACCTCTCCACCAGTTTCCATAGGTGGCTTCAAAATGCACGAACACCCTATTTTTACATACTAATAATATACAGACCGACCCCAACATCATCCGCACACCTAAAAATAATTATTTTCTATGCCATTTAACCAGATGAACACTCCCATATTGATCTTGCAAGTACCCCATGCACCCTAGATCGCTCAACATGTAGAAAGTTGGGTCGAAAAGGTAATGCCATTTTCAGTTATGTTCTGTGACGTTATTTGATACATAGTGGGCCCGAAACTGGGCAGACCTTCTGTTTTCATGTCCGAACCCAGCCGTATCCGACACAGTCGGTTAACACTAGCTGAACTTTTGTTTTCTTAAGCTGTCACACAGTTTGACCATGATTACTTCTCGTCTATTTACCCTCTGACTCATGTCAGCATTGTAAACAACTCTTAAATGTTCTGTTTTTGGCTTAATACCCATGTGTTTTAACCCATCAAACACAAATATTACAAACCGTCATCAGCAGTCATAAATATGCTTAAACTGGATTCTTATTGTGACAAACTAGCAGTGGTTCGTTAGACTCTGTATCCAGAACTAATTTTCCTATAAGTGCTTCATAGTTATGCTCAGCTACAGCATGACAATTTACGTCCAGAAAAGTAACACATAGCTTGTGATACGTTCAGGGGCAGATTGCGTTGTCAAGTAAAAAAAACTTTCAATAATGAAGACTGACAGAGGTAGAAACAGACAGTAGATCCATTACTTTCATTTTATTGTTACGTTGAGATCTTGAGAGTGTGATGTTAAGTTGGCGTGACCTAACACCGCTTTGGCTGTCCCTGACGTGACACACCCTGACTCGAACCAGGATATCGTTTCTAAATATTTGTCCAAGAGACTTGTTGATCAAGCCTGGCCCAAAGCTGGTCTTCCTTAGGTTTTTTTACGTCCAAGCTTCGGCCGGATATCTACACTTTATTGCGCTCCTCCTCCACGTTGTGATGTAAGAGATAGATTAGTGGCCCCCCGAGAGAAAATGGAGAAATATAGTGGTAGAAAGAAAAAGATAACAACACAAAGGAGTTAAGGAGTGATAGGAGACACCACTTTCTGTTTCTATTCTCAGAAAACATGTACAAATACAGATACAAAATGAACAGAGTGGGGTTTAAAGGCTCAGTTCTTATCCGTTTTTAATTGAACGCAGATGTTATGGTTATATCTCAGCCCTAATATTGGCAGCAACTAACCGTTTACTCAAAGCCTTTTGTCCTGCTATTTCTCAACAATAAAATGTTACCATAGTAACAAACGGTCATGAATGTTTCCATGTTGCTCCCAGGTTTGAAGTTCCAAATCGACCTGGAGAAGAAGCTGGTTTTGATCGAGGATGATAGAGACGTGGAAGTTCTTTTGGAGACGCTGAGGAAATGTGGGAAGGAGGTCAAGTACATCGGCACTGTATGAAGGGGACGAAGATTTTGTGACACGATGGTGATGAAGACTTTCCCACAGATTTATCTTTATGTTTCCATCGTCTTTAATTTGCTGGTTAATTCTGATGGAGATAATTATTTAACTCTTGTAGCACAGTATTCTATCTTCGAAACAGTTTAGCCCGAAACCGATGACAATGAACCTCAACTGATTTCATTACCTAGAGTATTCCAGATAAATCAGCATGTGTTGGCTTACCTCCGACATCTGAACATATCCATCATTTCTTAAAGAAGTCATTGCTGCTGATTTAAAGGGATGATGTCTCCTGGATTTCAAACCTTTTTAGCTGAAATTCTTGGATGCTGATGATCTCTCCATGTTTACAACAGACATTAACCTGTTACATTTAAAAGAAACCGTGATGGAGGAGGACGCAACAGTGATGTTTTTTTATTTTTACATCGACATAACAGCCCAGCCTGATGAGTCTCTCGTTGAGCGCTATACTGATGTGTTTGGATTAGAAGTTGTGGTTCTAGAGTTATTGGAACACAAAGTCCAGGTGGAAAATCAAAACTCTTAACAACATGCAAACAGTTAATTAAAGTATAACTCCAGTTTTTATGTAATCTACCCAAAATCGAATTCAGTCATTGTCTCCCCACCCTCATTCTGATGGAGAGTCAGGTGTTGACAAAACATTGCAGGAGTGTTACTCAAAGGAAACTTTATCCTGAACAAGTGAAAAGATGGAGGGTAATCACAGAAATCTGATTTGTATCACATTCGGTATGAACACAGCGTTATAGCATAACGCTTATAGCATAAAGGCTACAGTTGATATTTCTGCTTAAACTACAAGGGCACCTTGACAGAACATACCTATGTCAAGAGAACCTTGATCCACATCCAATCCAAAATTAAGTGGGTCTTTGTTTGCTTCCATTAAATATCTTTGAAATGGGTAGTTTTTTTTTTGTGAAATCCTGCTGACAACCTTCCTGTTGTAGAGGTGCATGCATGGAACCTCCAGGTGATGGGTTACAGCGAGGTATACAGGAGTTCTTGCCATCTGCATGGGTTGACATAGAAAAATGTCCACCCATGCAGCTCTGAGACAAAGGTATCATCCCCTGGATTGTAAAACTAGGCTGCCAGCTGTCGGCCACTGTTGACGCATTATGGTTTCACCGATCACTAAGAGGACAAAAACCTTCCGTGTTTGTATCCGGCTGACATCTTCATTCATAATAAACTGGTCAAACACTTTGTGTTCTTTGACATTTTTGTTCTTGTTCGGATTTACTGTGTTTCTTTAAAAATGGCCGTACTTTTGGCTTTCGTAAATAAAATGATTGAATAGAAGCCGGGGAACTTCATACATAGATCTCTGTAGCATTTAACACCTGAACAGCACAGAGTGTGCGGTTCACAGCTGAGGCAGTTCAGAGCGAGCGTTAAGACTACATCGCCGGAAAATAAGAGGAACACAGAAACTATATCAGATCTCAAACAAATATTCACGTTGAAACAAAAAGGGAAATGACAGGCTGATCCAGCTTTAGTGAATTACATCAAAACCGGTTATGATGTGGCCCAGTGGTGTTCTGGGGGTTTTCCTACCAGACCTGGGTCAGCGATTAGTCTGGTGCTACATAGTGGCGTCTGGTGCTCAATACATAACATCCCAGATGTTCTCAGGTGGATTCAGGTAGCATGAGACGGGGCAGTGTTCTCGACCCAGAGGAACCCTAAACCCACTACACCAGCGTAAGGTTTGACATGGGTCTGGGATCTGGAATATTACTTGGATACAGGCCAAACTTAGATGTTTGCCAGAAATTATGGAGATGCTGTCAAATCATCTCATATTATCAAGAACTGTCGGCATTATGCGTTAAGTCCGAAACAAAACGTTCCAACGAATGGTTCCTTTGGCCGCACTCTGCCTCTGCAAAATGAAATCTCTCCTAAACACTTTGGTACTAACAGACAGACAAAAGATGGTCGAAAAAAACATTAACTGTGTGGCAGTGGAAAATATCTTATGAGCCACTTCATTTAACACCAAAGAGTAAACTGGCTGGAGGTGTGGTTGTGTGTACATTGCACATTTGGCATCACAGCAGCCTGCTGAGATTTTAGTAACATTGCCTCCACATCAAAAGTGATGATGACTAGATAGAACTTGAAGCTCAAAGCTCCTCCAAGGAGAGGAGTGAGTTTCAAAGCCAGTTCCTGCTGTGAAACTCACTTCTTGATGCAGTTTGTGATGGTGCTCTGGTCTCCAGGTGGAACACCAGCCTTTTCTTAACACATCTGTAACAGAGCCCGCCTCTGTGGAAGGAGGACAGCAGGTGTAACTCTTCTTCATCTCCATCATCATACTCTTCTTCATTCACCTGAACAACAAACTGGACTGGACCCACAACTCAACGGCACTCTTTAAAAGGGGTCAGAGCCGACTGTATCTGCTGAGGAGACTGAGGTCTTTTGGAGTGCAGGGGGCGCTCCTGAAGACCTTCTTTGACTCTGCAGTCGCCTCGGCCATCTTTTATGGAGTGGTCTGCTGGGGCAGCAGCATCTCAGCTGCTGACAGGAGGAAACTGGACAAACTGATCAGGAAGTCCAGTTCGGTCCTGGGATGTCCTCTTGACTCGGTGCAGGAGGTGGGAGACAGGAGAATGATGGCCAAGCTGTCATCTCTCCGGGACAACGTCTCCCACCCCATGCAGGAAACCATCTCTGCACTGGAGAGCTCCTTCAGCGACAGACTCCTTCACCCCAAGTGTGTGAAGGAGCGATATCGCCGATCGTTCCTTCCTGCAGCAGTCAGACTCCACAACCAGCACTGTTAGCAACACACAAACCTAAACAACTACACACACACTTACACACACATCTACCTTTTAATTTATTTTAATTGCACACAACGTTTAATTTTAATTTAATTTATTTTAATTTATTTTAATTGCACATAACACAATGTTATTCTTACTCTGTGTTATTCTTACTCTGTGTCATTCTTACTCTGTAACATGCTCTGCTGCTGTAATATTGCAATTTCCCCATTGTGGGACTAATAAAGGCTATCTATCTATCTATCTATCTATTATTCTCCCAGAGGAGGCAGCAAAATCAGGAGCAGGACATTTAGGGTCATCAAAATCTGATGGGTTGATCCACTTGTTTCTTGCTGGAGGTAATTAACTACCTTTCAGTTACAAATCCTTACAAAGTACAAAAAAAAAACAAAGATAGGATCCTCTCAATTCCCTCATTCCAAACCCAGACGGTGGAAACCAGGCTGACAGATGCTTAACCGGAACAATGAACACATTCACTAAATCCTGTTTTATCGCAAAAACACACTTGTTTGTTCTACAAGTCAGTGTGTGTGCTTATAAATCTCACCGCTATAACATGAAGGCGCCAATATCTTCAGGTGTCTCCACCAGGGGGCGCTCTATGAATGCTCCGTTAATGGCTTTTAAGTAATGCAGCATTTGACTCTTCTGTCGGGTGCAGCAGGTACTTGGTTTTGGCGCTCGCCATCTGCATCCTCATGTGTGATCGTTAGAATACCTTCCTGTGAGAATTCTATAGTCTAATTTTTAATCTCCTACAACTCATGGATTTTGTTATGTAACATAGATCATGTCTTGTCGCCTGCACCGGGGATTCACTGACCCAGTCAAAGTTGGTCTGACACTTACGCTTGAACAGTTTTTCTGCTTCCACGCCATCACCTCTGGGTGCAAAATGTTCGGCTGCTGCCTAATATATCTAATGATAACGAGATAATGAATGTTATTCCTGTCATCGACTCTCGGTGGTTACGACTCATGGAGGGGCTGGTGATATATATTTTAAGACTTTATTAAGACTTCCTCTTAACAATATCTGATTATGATGTTTACTTCCTCATGCATTTGTAGGTCAAACAACTTGATAGGGTGGTGATTTGGTTAATCACTAATACACGGTGTTGAGACGTGAACTCAGTTTCACGGTGACAAATCATTTTCCCAAGTTTGGTCTGTAGTAAAAAATGCCAGCTTACGTTGTTGAGGAGATCTTACGTTGTTGAGGAGATCTTACGTTGTTGAGGAGATCTTACGTTGTTGAGGAGATCTTACGTTGTTGAGGAGATCTTACGTTGTTGAGGAGATCTTACGTTGTTGAGGAGATCTTACGTTGTTGAGGAGATCTTACGTTGTTGAGGAGATCTTACGTTGTTGAGGAGATCTTACGTTGTTGAGGAGATCTTACGTTGTTGAGGAGATCTTACGTTGTTGAGGAGATCTTACGTTGTTGAGGAGATCTTGTGTTTGGAGCTTGAGGAGGTGTGATTTCAGGTACCGTTTTTATCGGGTCATTTTTCCTGATATGCATCTGTATAAGGTGTACCAGAGAGGACGTTGAGGATCAGAGCGATGACGGCTTTCTTTCCCCTGGTCAGTGCACACCTGACTGTGAGCACGGCTGTCAGAGACAGCAGACTGAAGACGGACAGGAACATCCATGATAAACTGGAGCTGCCTGCAAGACGACTATTGAAGATGTTACACTGAGTGTTGATAATAAAAACCGATGTGAAATTAACACCATTATCTGAATTACGTTCAAATACGGTCTAAGCTCCACTGCATTTCAATCAGGTATGTTTCTGTTTCTTCCATCTGTCGGCACGTATATTTATGGTTCTTTGGTATTTAAGATTGGTAGAAACCATTTCTTATAAGAACATGGACTTTGATCTTACAGCAGATACGTTGTTTTTTTTCGGTCAATGAGTGTGTGCGGGTGTGACCCGCGTCTATATTAGGCATGTCTGAGGAGCTCATATCTGTCCTGTGTCTAAAGTATCAGAGAGGTGAGAGTGAGAACAGACAAAAGACAGAGGGATATTTCTCTACTGCAGATTCCGGGCCATTGTTGCAAAGTCTGCAGCACATCAGAGATTACCATAAAAGTCCAATTTATTATTATTACTATTATTAGTGAGTTCTACGCTTACTCTGAGACGCTCAATGCTGATCAACAGAAAAGCCACAGAAAACGCACCACTCACTGTCAAATGACTGATAAGTCGTTATCAGAGACTGATAATGACTTATCAATGCTGGAGGCGGAGCTAATATTGTGAACAAAAGATAAAGTCGAGGCTAAATCTTCTAATATCAAGTAATTTAAGCCGGTTGAAAACCCTCTAACACTGTAAATATAAAGGAACATAAAAAGTCAAAACCGGTCATCTAAATGATCAAAACAGCACAATAAGACCAGACACCACAGAAAAATCCGTGACCAATCTCAGAACCAAGCATAAAAACATCAATGCAGCTGAAGTTGAATGAATCTCCATGAACAGGAGATGACATCACGCATGATGGATGCTTACCAAGCCAGAGTGGAAACGTTGTGCAGCTGAAGAAGCCGTCATAGGCACTGCAGAGGGCAAAGAGTCCCTCGCTGGCCCCCGCCGCCTCCACCAGCCACTGAGGCGAACAGAGACTCATTGTGTACAGTACAAACTCTACAGATAGCAGCGTTGTCAGCACGGTCACTGGATTCCTCATGTTACTTCCCACACACTCACAAACACTGCCTCTCTTCAGAACGTCTGATGGTTTGACGCTCTGATGATGCTCTTCCAGTTTTTTTGAATCTTTAACCCGCTGCCTAACATGCACAGCGTTGGAGCACGGCATGTGATCCACGGACAGCAGGTGTCTGACTCTCAGAGGTCTTCTCCTTGACTACTGACCCCGCAGCATGTAGCTGGGATATACGTGGGTACAATCGCGACAAATGCTCTGTTGATACCAATATACTGGAGCAAATACAGCCTGTTTGCTTCTATTACTAAGCCAATGTTGACCAGGTTGAGGCTGCGATCAACACTTTTGTTGTCCTACGTTGCATCTTTACTTAATCTCCTGACGGTTTCCATGGACTAAAAGCACAGCAGGAGGAATTACAGCTGAGCTTCTGTAAAATCCAAATTCATTGGTTGACTCGAGGGATGGAAAAATCTTTATTTTGAAACAGACTGTACATCTAACATCTACACTCTGACACCAGAAATATAAGGTTGGGCATCACACGTATGCTGTTCCAGGTTCTTCACTTTACTCGGGAGAAATACGGAAATATGATGAAAAGAAAAGGGTTTTTCTGGACCTTTGACAGTTCATGTTTGACTTAAACTCTTTACTTTCAAACAACTCTGGCACACATCTCTCAGTATTTGGGTTGATTCTGTATAAAATCCAAATAAAAGCCTAATCAGAATGAAAAGGCTACATGTAAACACCTCCTTCCATATTAGAACTTACATTCCAATTGAACATCATTGCGTCGTACAGCGGTGATAAGTGTACCCTTCATGGAATAACGACAACAACTCACGTGTCTGCCTGTGCATTTTATGATCCGGACTACAGCCCAGTTGTTTTTAACACAAAATCTAAAGGAGTTGAGCGGGAAAATAAGAAAAAATTAACTCTAGAACTAGGTCCAAGGTGATGTGACATAACTTAACAACATAACTATAATCCTTAAACTTAAAGACGCCGATTATAAGGATAAATCCCGATACAACAACAGTGGATCAGAGCCACCAATTTCCCTTTTTAAGGAGCAACTAATGAAGTGATTGAAGAGGAGGATGATGACTGGCAAAGGTCACGAACCATTGCATGGATCTGGGTGTACAGAATGAATCGTGAGATGAGAAAAATTCAGTAGCAACCGAGATGTAACGTTAGAGTCGGGCGTTGCTGCATTTGGACCCATCTACGGCCACGTAATTGGATACACTAGCATCATACATGACAAGGTTGAGATTTATATCGGCTAATCTTTAGACTATTACTATTTTTTTTTGAGATGTCCTAAACATCTCAAAAACCCTCTCCCTAGTGGTATAACTACTTTGGGGGACACAACCTTGGGCTCCAGCATCAAACTGAGGCGTCTTGGAGTTATTTTTGATGAGGATGTGCAAACTACTTGCCCTTCCCGGGCCTAAAACTCAGATGTCCTTATACTTTTGGCCATTTGATGCAGTTCTGCTGTGTTTGGCTCATTAATGTGATAAAATATCTCACACACTGTACTCTGCTGACCAGTAATAGGACTAATTAACGTGAGTGCATCCCTTAGGTGGGATGGGGTCGGGTGTAGTTAAGGCTGTTCGATCATGTCCATGGTGCCAAAACAAACACACCCATCACCAGGAGGTCACAGCCAGTCAGGGAAACTTCCAGCTTGACTGACGAGAACAAACAGTCAGCTGACCCAGCAGCTTCACATCTGTCTCGGAGACACTGCTATGTATTTCCTCGATGTTTGCTGAAACTTTATCATCCTATTCGGGACAGAAAGGACGTTTCATTTCAGGTTTCATTTGAACGGTAACTGATGAACATCTTGGCAATAACATAACAAGTCCAAACAGGAGTGGGGTTGTTCCTCCAAAGCTGAAGTAACATTTGACATGGACTATGTTAGGACAAGTTGAAAAAACAGCAAACAACACAAAGCCACGTGGCAGTTTATCGTCGACTCTTTCCTTGTTTTGGCGAAGACGGACCCAGTTTTGATTTGCATTCCAAAACTGAAAGATGGTTCAGAATGTGAAGAGATCAGATGGGAATGTGGATTATGACAGAATTCATGCCATCATCATGATCAGGAAAGAGATCGAGTCTGAAGCCAGAAAGAGAGATGAAAACATGAAGAAACATGTGCACACATGGGCCGTGTGTGTGTATTTATCTGATTGCAGAAGCGGTGGAGCCAGATGCAGAAAAAACCCACTTTGAATCTCACTGGTACAGCCGAACAGGCCCTCTAGGGGAGATTAATTACTGTAATAACTAGAGCCCGTAATGCCAGGTTCGGCCCTGGGCAGGAAATGATTGATGAACACTTGGTTTGCCATTCTGAGCTTGCCAAACAATTTAAATGTGATGTCCTTTTCCAGAAAGTTTTAAGTTCATTTCTTTACACAGGAATCAAATATTGGGATATTTAACATTCTGCTGGCATTTAGGAGTCTCTCGCTCTTTTTGCTGAACAAAGGTGATTGAAAAGCATGTTTGAACCCGAGAGAAATGACGGCATTTTCTTCTGTTGGGGTTTTTAAAATCATCAAAGGCCTGAAAAGACAGAAGGGTTATTTGATTTATTTTTGTTTTGTTACGGTTTACAAGCCAGAGTAAAAGTTATTGGCACTTTGCTTTAACAAAAGCAATTTTTCAGACTAAGGACTCTTTTATATGCCCTCAATGGATGAAAATAAAACATTGCTTGCAAACCATGTATCTGCCCACACCCACATCCACGCACATCCAGGGGAGTTAGAAGCTGGGTGTAAGTGAACACTTTCCTCCTTTCAGAATTAAATCATTATTCCTGTTTGACTGTTTATATGAGCAGCGATCTAAATGGTATTCAAGCGCCAGCACATCGATCGGAACAACTGTCACCAGCTCTGTGATGAGCGCAAAAGCGACCAATAGATGAAGAGTTTCATCAGAAGGTGGCCGGACTGGAGATACGAGGGAGGGAGAGAGGAAAGGCGTTGTCGGTATTTCAGAGTGGTTTGACTCCGTTACTACATTACGACGTTAGCAAACATTATGTTATTAGTGAGGCCACGTTGTGTGGTAAACTCACCAGAAATGTTAGGCTAACATCAACATCATCCATAACATTGAAGCAGGAACTCTTCCTCATCGCGGCGCGTATGGATGTGCTTCCTTAAAACTCAAATCCAGGCTATGGTCTTTGATTCAATCCTTCTCCGTAACCACTTATACAGTTGAGGCTCGCAGGGGCTGGAGCCTATCCCAGCTCTTTAATGACTTCATTCATGCTCAATAATTTATTATGCATAAGCAAAACTTCCCGATTTATAAAATCAGCGTCCTTAAATATTTCCAGCGCTTGTTAATTTTTTCGGATACCTCTGGTTCCTTTTCGTGTTTTAGAGTTAATTATGTCGTACTTTCCCACTTCATTTTTTGAGAGTTTGCATTCCAAATAAACTCCCTGCTGTGGTCTAGATCATTAAATGCCGGCATCGTGTACGTGAGTAACACGCGCTCATTTGGGATTCTTCCTAAACAGCGTTTACTTGCAGCGCTTGCCTTTCCGAGGGTCTTCTGAAAGGACTTAGACTACCCCCTGCAATGGAAGGAAATCTCATTTGGAAAGGGCCTGTAAACCACCTGGCGTTAGCACAAATCAGATGATGGTAGAGGAAGTTGTGAAATTGCACCTTGTGAATAAAAAGCTGAGGAATCAATGTCAGTAGGTGAGTTTACATGGACAGCCTAATATATCCGGAAAAGAAGCCAAATCAGAAAGAAAATGCTACATGTAAAAAACCCTTTCGGAAAGAAGGCCCTTTCCCGGGAAGATTCTTTCGGAAAGGTTTAATTCTGGAAGGAGAAAAGTGTCCAACCGGAGAATTGAGAAATTCTTGCCCCAAAACATTTGGAGATGAAGCTCCCCCTAGTGTCGGAAATATACAACCACCCTTTCCCAAAATCCAGTAGTATTCCAGTTCTTCCTCGCACTATGGTCCATGTGAGAATAAAATTTGAAAATGATACATGAAATATCTTTTGAGTTAACACGAAGGACCTGCAGCGGATGATGATTCTATATTATCCCAGACTTTTCAGGGATATAATGATGTATTATGATTTACCATTGAGCAGACATTGTTTATTTCAACCCTCAAAGTGCAGTGATGCTGTTATGGCTGCTGTGTGTCTGTATGTTAAAGCCATTGTTTTTTTTAACCGTATCGTAGTCCCAACCAGCTTCTCTAGGCAAACGCCCGGCCATTCATCATCGATGAGATCGAGGATTTCTCCATTTCTGAAAAGTTCCTTCTTCCCAATTAATCCAATAACTAAGCCTCACCGATTAACCTTCCAGAGTAGAAACGCCATCCCAGGCAAACCAAGCAGCAGCTCTGACTTTTACAGAGCAGCTCTGTGAAACTCTTTTAACATGTTCTATTGTCACACATCCAAGGCCCTGAGGATATCATCCCGGTACCTAGCAGCAGCCAGGGTACCCCAGGGTAGCACGTGGAGGTCTGTGCAGCCCTCCAAGCATATGCCTCCCCAGATCATCCATGACCCACCGCCAAACCGATAAGGCTGGAGGATGTTGCAAGCAGCAAGAGTTCTCCACAGCATCTTCAGACTCTCTCATGTCTATCACATGTGCTCAGTGTGAACCTGCTCTCATCTGGGCAACAGGGCGCCAATGGTGAATGTGTCACTTCTGGTGTTTTCTGGCAAATACAATTCGGGCTGCACAGTGCCGGGTATATGATATCCTGGAGGTGTGATTGCCTTGGAGTTACACTGTCATGATTATGTCTTCCCCTTAATTCTTTTGAGTAGTTTTTTTTGCTGTCATCTTCATTTTGCACCAAACTGTTCATTATCTGTGTGTGCAGAATATTGTTGAACCTTTGCAAGATCACATCGTTATCACTTTTTGTAGGTTGCATTTCTATCTCGGAAGAGAAATGGTTCAGTTCCAGCTGCTGTGAGGCAGTATGGAATTGCTGTGGATTAAGAAGCGTGTGATTTCTGTTTATTTAATGATTTGTCCTCACAAAAAGCAGATTCCCTTTGTCCAGTGCATCACACATCGTAAATTAGTACCTTATATTAACAGCTCCTCTATGCTCAATGTCAAAGACGGATACTGTCTGGATGGAGAATAACATCTATACTCTGCATTCCTATCCTCCATATTTGTACACTGACGGTTTGAGGTTTCAAACAAATAGAGCGCTACTACTTAAAATCATCGGGGCAGTGCAACCAAAATAAAAGCAAGACACAAGAAATACGTATAGACACGAGGAAGAGGGAAAAAGTGAAATGAAAAAGGAAAAAAACTCTCTGTTCAATTGTCCCAATTAATTTATTGTCCTCTCAGACCACAGTATAGATCGCTGCCCGTGTTCTGCTGCTCCTAAATTAATAGGTACATTGTCACAACCGCCTTAAATGTCACAGTTTTTGCTTCTTTAGAATGTTTTTACACTTGAGAGCCCTCTTGTGGATGCATCGAAATCAACGTAAAGGATGCATAGAGGTGTCATCATCGTTTCTCTATCGTATTTATTATCAAACGTAGAGGAAGCATAAATGTGTCTTTACAATAATCCATCATGTTTAACAACAATTAACAGCAATTAACAGCAAAACCTTCAACCATGCAACCACACCTACATATGAAAGTTAGGTGAAAGGGAAGCAACATACATGTTGCTTCCCTTTCACCTAATTCGACACTTACCATCTTCTAACAGAACTTAAAATAAGACTGTAGCATCTTGTTTGCTTCAGCTGAAAGCTCAGCTCCTCCAATGGCACTTTCTGTCCGTTCGGAGGTCAAACAGAATCAAAGATCTGGCCTGCATCCTAAATTTCATGTCTTGATAGCTGACAGGCTTTACATTTTTTACTGTACAGCCTGAAGCCTGTGAGGAGTGTGTGTGGGGCCCAGATGCGAGCCAGATACAGCTCTGTGTTGGTACACAATGTCCGAGCTGCTCTACACGTCATCAAACTGTCTGCAGCTGCTTTGACTCAGCGGTCTCTGCTAAAACTGCAAACTGAGATGAAATAATGGAACTACCTCGTTTTTGTCTTATAGTTTATATGAAGTTCAAACTATTAAACACCGCTCTCAGGTGTTATAACTAATTATTTTGGGGGGTACATTACAAGGTCCAGGAACTCTTGACCCTCTGAGCAGAGGAATAGGTGAAGGAAAATGTAACAGGAAACCCTAGATGATTGATGTTGCCAAAGTAGATACATTCACTTGTTTGTAGCCTGTATCGACTCTAATCGGCTGTTTATTTTTCATATTTAGTTTTTACTGTGATCATAGACATAATTGTTACTCAACCGGTATTTACTCAAACAAGTTGTGAGGATGAACTGTGAACGTGAACTGGAGGTCTGTCCATTGGATCTTCAACTTCAATTCTCTAACATATCTCAGGGGAGGTCAGGGACCTGGAATTTGAGTGGGCCATGTTCAAGCAGCTAGCAGCTGTGATAATAAGGTCATTGGTGCCTCTGGCAACCAGAGAACCCGCTAGTGGACACCAGGTTGTCTAGCTGAAGAAGGAAGTTTTTCGGACTTGTTTAGCGCCGGAGTCTTCTGAAGCAACAGACACGTACCGAGATGCCAGAAGGGCTTTTGCTTTGACAGATGCTGAGGCAAAAATCTGATTGTGTGAGAAGTTCGGCCTTGGAGAAGCAGTTTCGGTTGGCCCAAAACTTTTGAGTCTGAGGACTTGGAAAGGGATGGCAGGGCTGGACCCAGACTGAGGACTTACTGTTGGTAAGGCCGAAGGTGAGAACTTGCGACTTTCACCCTATAGATATTATTGGACAGTGGAAAGAACACTTTGAGGTGTTCCTGAGCCCGGAAATCGTATATATAGTGGAGGCAGAGTCGGAATACCCGGGGGAGGGCCCTTCCATTTCCCTAGCGGAGGTCGCTGGGTTAGTTAAGAAGCTACCCAGTGGCAGCGGCATTGCTATTGGCAGTGGTGTGTTCCAATTATAGGGGAAACACACTTCACAGCCTTTTGGGAAAGTTTATTCCAAGTTTCTGGAAAAGTGGCTCTGACCAATTGTCGAATCTCAATTTCACAAGGAACAATATGGAATCCATCCTGGTTGTGGAATGGTGGACAGACTTTTCACCCTTGCAGGCTTGCTTGTGGGGTCAAGAGAATTTGCAATCAGGCTTCATGTGTTTTTGCACTAGGAGAAGACTTATGACTGCGTCACCCGGGGATTGCTGTGGGGGGGTAGTGCGAGAGTATGTGGTACCAGGGCTATTACGATTCTTACGAGTCTTACGGCCTCTATATAACCAAAGTGAGAGTTGTGTGTGTATCATCTTCACAAAGTCAAGAATATTTTCAGTGAGTGTTGTCCTTTGTCTTCGATCTTGTTCTTGAGATTCATGGTCAGGATTTCAAGAGCACTGTCTTGGTAAGGAGAGTACTGGCTTTGGGGAGCTTAGAGTTGCATATCTGCTGTTTGCTGATGATGTGGTAGTGTTGGCTTCTTCATTTTATCTCCAGTGCGCACTAGAATAGTTTGCAGCTGAATGTGAAGTGGCCAGAATGACAGTTAGCACAACCAAATCTGAGGCTGGGGTTATTTGCTGGAAAATAGTGGAATGAACCTTTTAAGGTGGCGACGAGTTTCTGCCTCAAGCGAAGGAGTTATATTATTGGTGTCTTGTTTTCAAGTGATGGGAAAGTGCACAGTGGGATGGACCGGTGGCTCTGATGCATCACTGAATAATCACTACAATGGCTGAATTAAAGTTTAAGAATCCGTGACTGAGTTTGTAATTTGAGGCTTAACAACAGGGCAAAAGCCAATTCCTATATCACCAAATCAGGTTGATTTTACCAACATCAGCAAAAAACTTGAGATTGATTGCTTCATGTTTTGACTGTTAGACCAGAAAGTCCCGTAATCACATTATAATCAAACCAGCAGTGACATGTTTTGTCTGCCCCGGTACAGATTCGCCTTCTTTTCCGGAAAATTATGTTTGTGCAGAGTGGTGGCTGATTTTTGACTCTGTGTGTATCCCTTCAAACCAAAGCCCTGCAGCAGTTAATGTAATTACAACTTGCAACCCCCCATTAGGGTTTAGTCTCAGTGTGGCGGCTCAGCCACATTGTTCTGAAGAAAATCACAGACTTCCATTTTACGCAACAACACCTCCAGGTCTCACATTTTAGACTTTCGTCACTCCAACTCCTCCAGACTACAGAGTTTGACGGTAGTTACCGCAGATTGTGTATTAATAGGGTACATACAGTACGTGCAGTAAATACCAGATGTCTGAGTGTAGGAAGTACTTAATTCAACACATTTGCAGTGCTATGAAAAGTACTCTGCCTTTCTTGGTTTATTTTAATTGTGTTTGCCTATATAACTAAATTATGTTGGATCAAGGATAAAAAGAAACAGACCCATAAAACAATCTTTTTAATCCTTTTTAGTTTTAAATGATTATTCTACTTATTAAACCATAAAGGTGGTCCAATACCACCTGGGCCTGTGTGAAGAAATTAAGAAAAGAAATACAAAATTACACAAAACTACTAAACTGTATTAAAAGCTGGTTGCACTTTGCTGTTTTAGAGGCCAGGGCCACTTGTCTTAAGTGATGAAGTCATCAATGTCAAGTCATCTTGTAACAGCCTCTTTGATCATGCAGCAACACAATGATCCCAAGCAGAAGAGTGAATCCAGCTATGATTGGCTAAAATGGGAGTGGCTTCGGTAAAGGTGGGATGTGAACCCAATTGAGTTGTTCTGGGACCTTTTTTTGCATTTATGTTTTGTTCACTGTAAACAGGCAAATTTCCCACAGTGAGGGATCTTAATTGTGGAATTATCTGGATGATCTCTGAGAACAAGGCTTTCTGTGGAAAAATGCTGGATATCTCCCTATAGGTCAAATGTCAAATATCTTGGGTTGTTGTTCGTGAGTTTTAAAGAAGTCTCCTAAAAAGTGTATAAAATAGTCAAAGCCAAACCTAATGAGGTCTAATGGTGGTCAGCCAGCAAATTTGACAGCCGATTAGTTTATTTGATAAAAGGTATTGGATAGTTATTATTAGCTATGTGGCCCCCTTGGCGTGACATTTAAAGATGTCCAGTCATTAATTTCTGTTTCAAAGAAATTAACAGCCAATAATAGCTTTTCATTTGTAGAGTCTAATATTTTATGGTGCTGTGGAGTTTTGCACATTTAATTTAACTTCTATTTATTGAAAGGCACTTAAAAACAAACATGTAATGTACAACCTGAAGTATTTTCACGTGACCAAAAAAGACCCATCATTTCCCCTGTTTGTGTTTCGAGCAGCAGGAGGAGTAGGCAGGGTTTGACTGAAGGCCAAACATCCATCAAAGTGAAACTTTTCCCCTGTCCCTCAGTATATAGTAGTAATCTCTTTAAGAGCCAGGGTAACTTTACAGAGGAAATACAGGCAACCTTGATGTTTGTTATTGGCTATAAATACTCCCCCCCCCCACTCCCCTTCCTCACTCTGAGTGTTCACCGCTCTGTCTACAGACTGCTGAGCCTCCAAATATTTATCTTCAGTTAAGTTATGAAACAGGTCTTCATCAACAGAGATGAGAGGCACATTCAATCCTTGTCTATCTCTTTGAAAACGAGTCCAGTTAAGAGATTTTCAGAAACACAGTTCCCCCAAAATGAATTTACTGGTGTACAACAGTTCAGGCTGCATTGAAGAGTTTCTCCATTTCAATGTATCCTCTAAGCTAGAGGCATTGCACCAAGTCTGAGGAAGGTATCTCAGCTTCAATGATCCTATCGGCACTAGTGGATGAGAATTCTCTACATTGTCTGTAGACTTCCTGCCAGGAGTTGAAATAAAATCTCAAATCTGCATTGATCTCATCTGAAGATATGTCATGTCAGAACTCCTACCTCAGTTCCAATTGTCTCAGCTAAGAGACTACACTGGAAGCCCCTGTTAACACTTGGCTTTAAAATACATTTACAAGTGGACAACGAGACACATCGATTATTGCAAGTGTAAACAACCGCGAAGACGCACTGCGATCCAATTACTCAAACCACTAGTCGTGTTGGTCTGGGACGCATATAACCATATATTTTATGTTCTGTAATCGCGTTCTGATGCGTCTCCAAAAAGGACATAAAAACAAAATACGTCATAAGTGCTAGATGTGGTTATTTGCGGTTATTTTCTGCGGAAGCGGCGACTCTTATAGAGAGTAGATTTGAGAGCGATTTGCTAAAGAGTTTGCACTCATTAGCAATAAACAATTTGCATTAGCAATTACTTAGTCCGGTCAGTCTCAACAGTTTGTGTAGTCCGTACATATGTATTAGTTCTAAACATTTAAAAGTTGTTAGGTAGCCCGTACTGGCTAGCGAAACAAATCTGGCTGTGGTGATAGACACAAATGTAAACAGCGATGTTTCCCGCTATCCGCTTGTGATCCAATTGTGCAAAACTATTTTTTTTTTTTTTTAAAACTATGTGTAAACAGTGTCCGAGATTGTAGAACACAGCTGTAACAAGGACCTGGGGTCTATTTCGCTTCTATAATAATACTCTTGTGTGTGATTTTGGATAACATGCTTGCATTCCCCACACAAAATTGGCCTGATTTATGACACAGGTGGTTGTACAACGCAGAGGATTAATCAGCCCCCAGCACACCTTCATCGTATTCTTACAGAATGGTGAGATGTATGCATGGAAGCACACTAGTCCAACCTTGGACAGGCTTTTTTTTATCTGTTTGTTTTTTCTAACAAGCTACATTGAAGATTTGTAGACTTGCATGAGGGTGAGGACATACTGACAGAGCCTTCATTATTTTGGATTAATTGTGATATGCAAATGGTTTTATGCAACAAAATGTAAAACATGTTATTTTCTTACTGCTTCAGGGCCGGGGCAACTTGCCATAATAAATTATGCAGAAGCCCTGGGCTGCAACTCAGGTCGGAATGGAAGAAATACATATATTGAAATTAAACAATTCTTAATATTTCATGAGAAAACATTGAAATTTACCACACTTCGACATTTAAGGCAGGAATATATCATCATTAAAGGATCACATTAACCTGGGAGGAGTGGGTTGAAGTATGAACATACTGAAAACAGACCCACATGATCAGACGACCACAGAAACACACACAGTCGAGGCCAGTAGAGTGTCTGGTTTTGGGAGCTTAGAATTGCATCTCTGCTGTTTGCAGATGATGAGGTTCTCTTGGCTTCATCAGTCTGTGATCTCCAGGGTTGTTTGGAGCGGTTTTAAGCTGAGTATGAGGCTGGTGTGAGAGTCAGAAGCTCCAAATCTGAGGCCACGGTTCTCTGCCGGAAAACAGTGGACTGTCCATTCTGAGTTATATATCTCATCCGGCCTGGGGACACCTTGGGGTTCCCAAGAATGAAATGGAAAGTGTTGCTGGTGGAAGGGATGTCTGGAATACCCTTCTTAACCTACTTTGTTGAGAAAAAGATTAGACTGAAATGTGAATTGAGAAATAAATAACTGAAATCTTTTACTTTATATTTTTAAAAAGCCCTTTTTCTTTATTCTAATGCACATAAGAAGAGGAAGCCCTCCTGTTGGTCCGACAGGCCACCTGACTACTTTGCAATGGTTGCTGACTTCAAGTTTGTTGTCAAATCCAATAATTGGTTGCCACATTGCAATGGTTAAGTGAAGTATTTAGTTAAAATGAAAACTTTATCTTGCAGTCAGATGAAACATGCATAAAATAAATGAAATATAATTTTGTTCAATATTTGTTAAGTAACACCAATCATTTTGTTGGGATATCGGCTAAATGCACGATTTATTAGGATTTTGGGGAAACTACATCACTCAGTTTAAATAGCTCAATACAACAGTATTGATTTTCTCCAAAATAATCTTAATAATCTTATTGGGTACTATTGGGTACTAACTAGCATCCTTAATAGGAGCACACATTTTTATGTGAGGTGTTTCTAAAACCTTTACAGGCTAATTTTGGCATTTAAGATACAGAAAAATGTCTGCTAAGGCCTCCTGGATGTACAAATACGGCTGACTAAAAGCATAAGAGAACTTGCTCAAGTGCACTCAAACCAAACCAAAAACATTTTAGGATTTTACTCTGTATGAAACAAAATGTGACCTCCGGTTTGCTTGGAGAGGAAAGAATGAAGCATATACTGAAAAGAGCAGACTTCCCTGAGTGAAGTCTGGTGGTAATGTTCTGGGCTGCTTTGTGTCCCGAGACACAGGAAACCTACAACGTGCAGAGGGTGAGATGAATTCCTTCAAGTATAAGGATATCCTGGAAAAAATCCTCTCGCCATATGTGAAGAAGCACAAGCTTGGCAGTCATTGGATAATCCAGAAGAAAAGTGATCCCAAGCAGAACTCCACAAACCTAAACTTATATAAAAGGCCGTCCGACCCACTTTCATTGCATACAGCAAAGAACTTGGAGTACAGCCACCGTCACCATCATGTTTATTTCAAGAAGTCATAGCTGCCAGCAGTAGCATCGTTCTCTATATCAGTTCTTCAAGTTCTTATATCTGGAATCTTATTATACAGTAACAGATAAGTAGCAGCACCTTTTTCATTTTTTCTTTCTGTACTTTTTGGAGCGCATCATGTGGCAGAGAAGTTTGTTGCTCCTCTGACCGTCTGTAAGCACATCAGGGAATTGTTTTAGATTTCAGCATGTTCAAACCTGCGGATTCAGCAGCACCTGAGGAATTGCACCTCTTCACATCTTCTGAGGATAAATGCAGAGAGACAGCTGCCACGTACACAGAGAGAGCGAGATAGAGAGAGAACGAGAGAGAGAGGGAGTGTGGGCAGGGTGGATGAGAGAGAAGGGGAGAGAAAGGTGTGACTGAGGTGAGAATTAAAGTAGGAAACAGTAGACATATTGCGGAAGGGGAGAAGGGTTGAAAGAGTTGAGAAGTGATGTGGGAGGAAGAGAACAAGTCTCCCGGCGCAACAATGCCCCCCCCCACAACCCCCCATCCTCTCCTCCTTCTCCCCTTCCCCCTCTTCTCTTCATCAGCGGCTTCCAGGCAGAATGGAAAACGCCACGTTGCATCCAGCTGTTCTTTACATCAGCTCTGTTCTTCACTGTGGGAACAGACAGCAGCAATCTACCAATCACAGCGTTTGAGTGAAGCAGCATCGGAAATGGATACGGAGCTTGATTGCTTCTGTCTGCCTGTGCATGGCAGGTGTTTGAAAAGTGAATCACGGATGTTTGCCATGATGAGGGGCGATGTTCCCCAGGCTGAGGCTTTGCTGTGAGGACTCAATGTTTTCATTGAGTAACAGCCTCAGAGGGCAGCTTCACGGCTCTATGAGGAATCTGATTTATATATTAAAAAACAACTAAAATACAACAATGGCACTAACACAGAGATTTTTCAAACTTAAAACAGTGCAGAACCCCCTTATACTATAATATACTTTCATAATATAACTTGTATAAGATGTAAATATAGAAGACAGAATCACCAATAAATGATGCTTTTTATTTTGCTTTACGTCCTGTACGCCCACTGTCAGATCTGAAACTAGTATAGAACCAAATGCACGACTCCGGTAACCAATCCGGTATAGTAATGAGGCAAAGTTCAGGTGGGGTCAAAATCCAAGATGTCTATTTGTTAACTCATGAGAACACAAAAGAGAACACTGGAAAGGAAAACATGAGGAAACACCACAAACTGGCCCTGGTGGGATGGACAGGACTCTGGCGTCTGGTAAATGAGACACAGCTGGAGACATTTAGACAATCCCTGACACAGGAGACACCAGAAGGATGTATAACAAAGCAAAGAATAATAATATAAAAAACAATAGCATGCACATGACATGACACACACAGTTTTTTTTAAAAGCCTCTAGCTCATTGTTGTGGTACAGGTGGGATGTTCACTCCGCACGTAGGTTTGAGCACATCTTCTGAAAGCTCACGGATGCAGACAAATAGAGAAATACCATCAGAAGCAGTGGGCAGCAGTGTAACCGTAATTCAGATTAAACACTGACCGTACACAGATAACATGAAGACATCCTTTAAAAATACATTTATGAAATTGCAGAACATTTTGAGGAGAGGTTGTTTTACCTGGTTAGAAATTTAGTCAAGTTTATTTAGGTTAGAATTTTTAGATATCCATCCATCCATCCATCCATTTTTCTTCCGCCTATCCCTTGCAGTGGCAGCAGGTCCACACACCATGGGTCCCACCCTCTGCAGGGGCAAAAGCTACAGGGGCAGCAGGCAAATTTTTAGATCTAACTTTTCTTTTGTACTCAAAGTAAAATGTGAAAAAAATAATAAAAATGTATATTATTAATCATATTTAGTCATACATGTAAAGAGTCCTAGAACGTAATGGAATTATTTCTTTGCATTTGACCGATCCATGAGGGGGCAGTGGGAGAAACATGTCAAGTGGCCAGGAAGGATATTGGGGTTAAGGGTCTTGTTCAAGGACCCTTCATCATGTAAACTGCTACAACCTCCAGCCTGCCAAACTTCTGGTTGGGACCGGTCTTATACTTTTCAGTCACTTGGACAAGACGACTTACCAAGTATATTTTAGTATAACTGTGTTAAGTGTATCTCTGGTAAGTATATAGAATGTATACTGCAAGTGTACTCTCTTATTTTTAGATTTAAAATGTTTTCTATAAGCACACTTGAGGAAACGTCTTTTTCATAAGGGAACGTTTACAAAGTCCATCATTTTAGTGTCTAAGTGAGGTAGAGTTTGCCAAATAGCTCTACAAGGATAATAAAGACATGACAGTTTTGCCAAACTTGCATTTCCTTCCGAGTGGAGCATGAACCGAATGTCATGGCAAACCAAGAGTTTTTCATACTTTAAACTAAACACCGTGGCAACCGCACTGTGGTATAGCTAACCCACCGCAGCGCCATGGCGTGGCTACAAAAAAGACTTATGACCAGATGATGTCATTGGAAAAGTACAAAATGAATGATACATTTGGTTTGGGTAAGTTTACATATACTGGATAGATGTAAAAAAAAAAAAAAGGAAGAAAAAAAGACATTATACCATTTCTAACCTTTCTCAAATTTTTTGAATCCCAACATAACAGGTTGTGTCATCAATGACCAGTCTCTTTGAAATGCTCCCTCTGAGCATTTATATTCCCCCCTAATTTACACCCACTCCTAGGCTTTTATTTCCAATTTAGGAAGTTTCTGTCGGCCTTGAGGCGCAGAGAAAAGTTCGAGGAGTGGAGGTGGCTGGATCTCCACATGAAAGACTGATCCTGTCTGTACGGCCGTCCAGACAGAACGCCAGAACGGAAGCCCTCTGTTATGAAACCTGTCATTACCTCCACCAACCAGAGCCGAAGGAGAGCCTGTGATTGATACTCTGTGTGTGTGTGTGTGTGTGTGTGTGTGTGTGTCTCTCTCTGTGTGTGTGCATGTAAACAGGATAACTCCCTTTTATTTATTTAAAATATTGAAGAGATTTCATGAAATTTTGTGTAATGGCGGGCATGGATCCAACACATTTTATTAAGAATCCTACTTTAGCAAAGCCAGAGGGGTCTGAGTGCCCTCTGGCTTTTTATGGCTTCCTCTGCTTCGTACAAAGTATAAGCTAGATGATCCTTTTTGTGTGACAAATACCTGCATGCAGAAACAGGTACGATGCAAGGAGCATGACAGCAGATGCACAATTGAGAAAAAAGTGTGTAAATAATGCCTAAATTCCTGAAATAATTTGAATTTATGATTAAAAACAGGTTTTCGATTCAATGTGTGTAATGTGGCCTGATGGTTGTTCATATTTGTTGTTGCATATTTTCCTTCTCTGAAGTCCTTTTTAAACAAAGAACAGGCAATAGTGGTAGAAGAGGGACAAATTTCATCGCCGCCTTTGGATAAACACTTTTCAACAACACTCTTGGAATTTGTAAGTCGTTTCTGAAGCGACAGACTCGTGAAATTTTGACAATATGGAATATTGAGAATTTGCCCTGTTTAGGCAAAAAAAAGCGGATATTTTTCGATGAGGCATCAGGAACTTGCTATCGATATTTGATGCGACAAAGACAGATTATTAATTTAAATAGAGATGGGAGTAATTTGCTCGTCTCATGCTAGGCTCTTGCTATGAAACTGTTTTACTCTGAAGTTCTAGAAAGGTTTGGGTGTAACGACTGAGTTCTCTAATTGGGGTTTTTGGGTGAAATGTAATGGTGAGGGTTGTTAGGACCTGAATCTTTGTGTTCAGGCAGCAGGAAGTTTGTGTGTCTATATGCCAAAACAGATGTGTGTCTCTCAGTACAAGAGTGGGTCAATGTATAGAGACCGCCCACGAGGTAAACTAAATATGTGTCACTTATCTGTATTTTCCGACGCTCACGGTGATTGTTATATTTAGTTATTTTTATTTTATCCTGATTCTTCTTATTCTAAAAATAGGATGATATATTTCCATGCTTTGGCAGAATTATCCTCTCCTCTATGAAGAAAGTACTGGAAACACAGTGGCCCAGTATAGACTAAGATATGAGACGTTAAACTCCACCTTCAAGAGCTGTAGAAGGGAGGGAGAGAGTCGGGGGAGGTTTTGGGTGAGGGGAGGGGGTGGGGTATCCTTCCTAACCAGGACGTCCCACTGGAAATGTCTTCTGTTTGAACAGTTAGGGCTGCCAGAACGTCCCGGGCCCCTCACACTGTCAACTTCTCTCTCTGGTCCCTGCTCTGCAAAGCTGAAGGTAAGCTCTCTCAGTCTGCACAACATAAATATCCTGTGACGCTGATCACTATCGTTTAACTGTCTGAAGATGAAGGAAATGTGTCTTTTTATAGGTTAAGTTTATAGTTTATAGTTAAGTTTGCAGGATATTGTACCAAATTCTGCTTTTCACTCTTGTGTATTTCTGGAAACCATATCATACATTTGTATGTTTCAAAAGTGTCCAAGGTGTTGAAACCTTTCTCCATCTTTATTCAGATTAATGTTGGGACAAAGTTGTGGTTAAGTTCTACTTAGGTTTAGGAACTCATTTCATTTTCATTGGGCGAGTAAAAGATTGTGTTTTAGCTTAATAAAAAGAGCTTCATTGCTACAAACAGGGCTGGAAAAGTCCCAGCATCTCTCTTTGAACATGCTCAACTCAAATACAGTTGGAAAAGTCGGAGTGCATTGTTTAAAAATTGACTTCTATGACCACAAATTCTGCTAGGAAAGTCCAAAATACTATTTACAGTCATGACGAATAAACTCCTTGCATCTCCTTATTTCAGTTACTACTGAACGTACTGTGAAAAGCTGTCTCAATGTTGAGTTTATTTTTTTGCCAGTCTGATCTAAATACATACTTTTTTTTTTTTATATATATAAAAGTTTAAATATAACAAACACTCAATCCTGTAGCCTTGATCACCTGCAAACGCCTCCTTCAACCTTCCTCCATGACTTAAATCTGCTTTAATAGTCAGCTACTGTGCTCTCAAATCCCAGGAACAATCTCCTGTGTTACGACTGGGAAAAAAGGGAACACCCTGCAGGTGAACAGGCTGTGATTATGATCCATTACTCGTGGTGGTATTGTGTGCCACATAGGCAACAGGCATATGAGGAGGGGGGGGGTTTGGTGCCTGGGGAGGAGAGGGGATGTACACAATTTCTTTATTTCTTTATTTGGTCTTATCCAAACAAAAATCCTTCTCTTTAAGAGTTTTCAGGGAGAACAGAATCTACAGTTTGGTGTGGGTTGGTGAAGGGTGGACCCATGTGAAAGAAAGCAGAAAGAGAGGAGAGAGGAGAGAGGAGAGAGGAGAGAGGAGAGAGGAGAGAGGGGAGAGAGGAGAGAGGGGAGAGGGGAGAGAGGAGAGAGGAGAGAGGAGAGAGGAGAGAGGAGAGAGGAGAGAGGAGAGAGGAGGCGGATAGGATTCCAACAAAGTGCTATGGGAGTGTTTCTTTGACAAATATCTCTCCCTCCCTTCATCCCTCTGTTACTCCCCCTCCGTGATTACTCTCATGTAAAGGAATGCGGGTTACCATGGCGATCAGTTACCAGCTGTTTAAAACGCTCTGTTTGTTAGTTCACATGCCTTGAAATGATGGGATGTCACTGATCCACAGGGATAGGGATTGGCAGAGAAAGGCAGAAGCTTTTGGCTGCAGCTTTTGCATATTTCCGGTTATTATTGGATTGTTTTTTTTATTTTTTTATTTTTTTAGGGAGGCATATCTGTCAGCTGCAGAAAGAATTTGTTCTCCCACTTTTTTTGCAAACATTTTTTTTTTTTTTACCTTAAACTCATCCAATAACATGCAGATGAGCTGCTCTGACACCCACTGGGAGTCAGAGTTAGTTTACAGTTCTCATGTTTGTGATACAGATCCTTCCTGTTCCAAACCCACATTAAAAGACAAATATTTATACATTTTGATTAGAAAAAGAGGAGCTTGTTTTCTGTGTTGGTCACACCTGCCAAGGATTTTTACGAGCTGTGAAAGAGACAAAGTGACTCCCACTTAATGGTGGAGGTGGCGAGTCTGGTGTGAGTTTGGTTGAAGAGATAATAACTAGGGGTCAGTCAGTGCTTTTGCTGTGCCAAACTTTTCTAGAAATCAACTCTAAATCAGTTAGTTTTTCATAGGACCATGTAAAACTCTCTTTATGTTGCAGACAGAAAAAAGTAGGCATTGTATATTTCTGCAAACCAAGGATATTTTACATGTATGTGTTTCACATGTAGCAGGGTTGCTGAAACCTTTTATTTTGTATCAGTTTTATGTTGCGCTTCATATCGAGAGGATGCTGTGGATAACTGTGGGCTTAACTTAACTTTATCCCATTTAGCTTGAAGTTGAAAAACATCCCTTCAAAAGAGCTGGAACAGTGCAAAAAAAACAACCTCTGTATTAACTTCTGTTCCGGAAATAAAATAAAAAACAAACAACCTGTGAGTCAAACCAGCTCTTTCAAAACCTCTGTCACCACAAAAACTGCTGGATAAGTGTAAAATATCACTGTCTGTCACCACAAACACAAATGGAAAACTGTTGGCATCTGTTTAAGAGAAATCTTTTCCTGCCACTTCAAATATGTCAGGAAAACTCCAAACGCCTCATTAAAAACATACATGCTTCTGTCTTCACAAGGTTAACAAACTCCCAACGTCTTATAAAAAAATAACCAGCTTCTGTCACCACAAACATGACTGCAGAGGTCCCAACAACAACAAAAGAATCAATCCAAATGTGTCCCCTTTACCATTGTTAGAAAAGATGATGTCTTGTAGAATATATAAGAGGTACTGCACCTCCAGACAAACTCCTGACATCCTGTCAAAAATATCGGAACACATTAACGGACCACATTAAACTGATAATGCCTTCAGGCCTCTTACGGTTTCCATACAACAAGAGGACTGAGACGGATCAGTGTAGAAGAGAAGAGGTTTTCACCACGGAGACATTGACTGATCTGACATCTATAAACATGGGTTGTATCTCTCCAGAGAGGCAGAGGAGGTCTGATGAAAGAAACATCGAGATGCATAAATGCTGGATTAAATGAGCAGTAACAACGGTCACTAAAAATGCCACAAAGGAAAGAGAACAGAGATAAAAGTCAAGTCAAGTGAAAGAGAGAGAAGAGCCCCATTTCCTTCACTGGTATACCCTCTCTGCTGGCTGAGGAACAAAACTGTGCTGTAATCTCGTATTTGGCTTTTTTATGAGGACAATATCCTGGAAACGGCCTCGAACTGTAGAAACTGAGTGTCTGTGCTGGTTGAAGGGAGACAGAGGTCAGGAGACAAGAAACTTGGGTAACATATATCCTCACTTTTCGTCTTCTTTGTGCTCTTTATGCTTGGCTGAGTGAGAGGGATGACTGCCGGTCTCTCTGAAACGACGCATTGTCCAGGTAACTCGAACAGGTGTTCCCCCACCACACTCTCAAGGGGGGGGGGGGGTTTTCAGGTGTCCTATTACCAGTTGAGGAGAATTTAGGGAGAGAAAAACAACACACTTTGAATAAAACCAAGTTTGTATTCTGATACATAAATTGTAAAAAGCAGAATTTTAACAGAAATTACAGAAAATATTAATAATAAATACATAACAAGAGATGCATTTTTGTGGCATATCAGTTTTTCTATTCCAAATCAGTTTTTCTATTCCAAATCGTCCAGTGTTTCAGGCTGTGGTGCGTTAGTGCCACGTGGTCTTACCCAGTATAATAATTACTTAATAATTACATAATTATGACAGCTTTTTCTAAAAGCTCACTGACGAACCTGTTTTCATCCATCGGGCCAGAATGACTATATGGTTTACCCTAAAAAGTCCCTCCCTACGTCTCCTTAACACTAGTTCGTATTTTTCCAACACAAAAAGATGGCTGAAAAATGTGACATACATTTTCTCTGGTCTATATTTGGCAGCCAGCCAATAATTCATAACTGCTGCAGGATTAGAGAAGAGCCGAAAGCTTGGATTAAGTAAAAGACACATTTTTCCAGAAACTACCATTTGTGTTGGACAGCTCTGGGGGTCGCATACAGCTATGAAAAGCTTGTCCTCCAATGTTCTACTGATATCCAGACATGGGAAGAGTGGGAAGGCAAAGAAGCAAAGGCGTCACATGATGACACAGTTTCAAGCAAATATCAAATTCTTTTTGTGTAGATGTTTTGTATTAAATCAAAGTGCGAAAATTTGCGTTTGTTTTTGAATACACCACTAAGAACCTGTAGAAAAGCTAATATTAGTCATTCATTGGGGGGTGGGGGGGTATCCCAGTAATTCTTCTGGTGTACACTCTGGTTCATCACAGGGCCAACACATGGAGACAGACTACTATTCACACTCACACACTCACATTCACACCTACAGGCAATTTCGATTTTTACTGCTGTTGGAAGCTGGAATACCCGGATAGAACCGACGCAAACATGGGGAGAATATCCTTGATGCCATGCTAATACTATGAAATATACAGATTGAATTACTTTGAATTACTATTACAGGAAAATACAATACCAATTACCCTTTGATGTTGAGGGCGAGGCCTTCCTGCTATAAAGCCTTTCTAACACCAGAAACAACAATCAGCCACAACGACTGTGGTTAGCATCAAGGAATTATGGGTTTTACGTTTTTAATTTGGTTTCATACAGCTAACACAAAAGAGTACCCTCACAACTGAGTCCTATAAGATTTACAATCATTATCTTCTTAGGTTGATCAGGCTGGGATGACAAATCTTATACACTGCATGACAATCAACACCTGATGAAGAAGACATTTTGTCTGACCCTAAAATTAGTTACACAGTCATATCAAAAATGGACTAAGATCATGCTCCAGTTTAGAGAGGCTTTATTCTAGAGAGTAACAGTAAAGAGAATTCTACTGCAGTTCTTCTTCTGGAAGTAAGGAAGAAGCTGATAAGACTCAACTTTGACACATCTTGTTTTATTAAGCCGGCTTCTTGATTGAGAGACAATGACCCAGCTGGAACAACAGCATGGGAAAAAACTTCACCCATCAACTTCCAATTATTCCAGAACATACATTTCTGAAAAATACCAAAATCTTTTCTTTTTTTCCCCTTTTTAGAACTCCAATATCAATAATATCATGGAAATTGTGTGGATTGAGAATTGTTCTTCTTTCCCATATATCTTTGGGCTTTACATACACATTTCATTATTAGTATTTCAATAACTCTTCCATCGTGTGATAAGAGTTACATTCAGGAAGAGGAAATAGCTTTCCTTCGTAGGGCTTGCAAAGATATTCGTATCTTTGCGTGCCAGGACTGTCTGCTCTGTTTTCTGGGCGACAGGCTGCTGCAGGCTGTTTTTACAGGCTGCCGAATCTGCCTGTTATGTCATGAGGATCATAAATAATTCCTTTTAATCTGTTCTAGTTAGAGCAAGACAGGGGCAGAAAAGAAGGGATGTTAGAGAGAGAGTACAGGTTGTTTTCCTCCGTAGCGAGTTTGCACTTGCCTACCTAAATAACCTCCCAAATGAAATACGTTTGCGGAGAAAAAGGGGCCTCTTCATGAGCCTGAAGTTTCCCTTTTAGCCTTGTCTCTGTTTGATTATGAGCGCAGCGCTCCAAATAAAATAATTTATTTTGCTGTTACGTCAGCCTCGTGTTTCCTATGATGGAGTGGACACATCACAAGAACACCATGTCCCTCCAAATCAAATACTGACCCCACACTTTTTTGGTGATGAGACCACTTTTTAAGTCTCCCCTCTTTGAGATCACTCTTTTAAAACTACAGAAGAGCTTTCTTGTGGACTTTCTGTATTTTTCCAAGCCTACTCATGACTTCATATGTCTAGACCTTCAGGAACAGGTCTCTATTGTAGAAATCCTGCCTCGCCTCTGCATGAAGAAATTAAGAATTTTCCCCTGACAGGTGGAACCAAACAATGTAGAAATAATCATGTTGATTTTAAGATGTCTTCTCCAGAACTTTTATCAGATGTTGGAGAAGAAAAATCTTCTTTTATAATAATTTACCATACTAGATAGTACACCCCTGTGAAATGATTTCATTCATTACATCCATCCCTGAATACCAGTGGTTGGGCCTTGAGCCACAGTCGGACAAAGGTTCCACAGCATCTTCCTCTGCCTTTCTGCAGGTGGGTTATGGTGTCCTGTATTCTGGTAGGCTCATAAGGGTATTCAAGATGTCTCTCTCCCCAGCAACCCTTTCCAGTTCCTCCTGAAGCACACAAGCCCTTCCTAAGCTAGATGAGATCCCCCCCAGCAAGCTCTGGTTACAGATGGGGGTCCCATTCCAGTCGCTTGGAAATTATCCAAAGGGACGTGCCCAGAAGGCAATCTAACTTTGGATGTCCGTGCTCCTCACATCTCTAAGGCTGAGCCCAGCCACCCCAAGGAATGCAAGCACCTGAAGGAAGACTCCTTCAGCTGCTCGCATCTTTAATCCAACAACCACTCAGAGTTCATGACCATCAGTTAGAAAGCAGATCCAGTGATAAATGTCTACCCGATTCACTTTTAGACTTCAAATCCTCTCCACAGCCGTTTGGTTCCTTACCAAATCCTGGCCCATCTCATACATCATTTCCCTGTCACTCATGAAAAAGTCCTCAAGATACTTTAATTCCTTCACTTTACGCAACAAGACCGTCCCCTTTTTCTGGCAGGAAAAACTTTACAACAATTTAGTTTGCTGCGTCCATAATAGCGTCCATTGAATATATATCTCAAACATAGTTTGCATTACAGATGCCTAAACGTCTGTAATGTCATCGAACGTCTCGTTTCATTTTGATTTACTTTCATCACATTTAAAAAAGCCTGACATTGAGTGAAAAATGTTCCTTCAGGCAAACAATGCAATCTTTTGTTGTTCAAATGACAAAATGTGTGGCTTTAAGGTTTGTCAAACCCTCTGCCAACATGCCATTATGCCCGCTGTCTTCTTTTCTACTCAACATGTCCACATCTCTACTGCACATTTCATTTCATTTAACTTAATTGTACATAATGTTATTCTGTAATATGCTCTTGCTGCTGTAACACTGCAATTTCCCCGTTGTGGGACTAATAAATGTTTATCTTATCTTATCTTATCTTATCTTCTTTTCACTGCACCTGTCAAAACATGTCGCCCTATTCTCGTCAAGGCACCTTTTTGAATTTTTTAAGATGCCACTCAAACTCTTCTTCCACCTTGAAAGTATTTGGTTCAGTTTCCCTCAAGCTTTTGAAAGCTAAGGCATTCCATCTGGTCTGTCTTCTAGAGATTAGTATTCCAGAGTGGATTAGCACATTTAGGTTTTCTGGTATATGATTGGTTTAAACCTGCTGAAACTTCTTCTGAGGGGAAGGAATTCCAACAATTTGTAAATCTTATTACACCCCACTGATCCCCTGCAGTGCTGAGTATATTGTACCAATCGTCTGAGCTCACTTCATGAGGAATTTCATTCCCAGCAGGGTAAAAACTCAACAGAAACAGGAGGTAGTGTCTGATAAGATAAATCCCAGTTCTTCATGCCAAAAAACAACATAAACAGAATGAACAAACTGTACTGTCCCGCTCCCGAGACACTAACCCCTATAGACCATACTTCTGTAGATAGTGGAGGATACAGATCGTTTCTGGATGTCTGGTTGAAGCGGCTCACATCATTTAGGTGAAGAGGGACGAACACCAAGCAGCGTCGCGCTCTATTACCGAACAAAGAAGCCCTTATTTAGTCCCCCAGACGAGACGTGATGAAGGAAGAGTAGCAGGATCAACAGAGCCTTTTATGTCCCCAGACAATAAAATTGGAGAGGAGGAAACAGACAGATAGTGGAATCGCTGGGATTAACAGCAGCCACAGATCAGATCTGATTGAAATGAAGGCAAAGGTTTTTAGAACAGATTATTCATAAGCAGTCTGTCAGAAAGTCTTTCTCATTCAGATTCTGCAGGGCTTCAGATTGCAATTGTAGGGTATCTGCCATGAGCAACAGCAAGGTGAATCCGCCCATGGAGTTTGGATACTGGCGGTGGTGGTTGATGACTCTGCTAAGACCGTTGGTGGGAGATGGACAAGTGGAGAGAACACAGAATGAAAGAGCTAGATTAATTGAATAAATTGTATGAAAAAGACGAAGAAGATGATAAGCTAACAGAGAAGGTTTGTCACCGTGATGGGTAACGCCCCAGAACTTGAAGCAGGTAATTGAGACTAAACGTGCAATTACCTGCGCACTTAGTCGCAGTCTCCTTGACTGAGTCTCTTAGTTGTTGCCAGGGAAATTAAAAATATAAATATTAAGAATTCCCAGATACCACAGAGCACAGTTCCAACCTTTGGTCGATATATATGCACTATTTAATCTGGTTTATTTAGAAAGAGTTTAATGTGTTATTGAATTCAACTTATCTGTTTAGGCTATATCTGTTGGAGATAATTTCACTCAATTAAAAGTAATTAGTAACAGTAACTTTACAGAGTGTCCTTTCTGCAAATGTGCAGTCACCGAGTTTGCAGGTTGTACGGTCACCCCCAGGTGCCTCCTCCCAAAGTCCAAGAGCATGTAATATAGATGAATTAGTGACTCTAATTTGACTACACACTAAGATTACTAAGCACATTCAAGTATAAAAAGATATTTTTGGATCTCGATAACATAGAGGTGGGGTTTATTATTATTCATTTTCTTACTCTTGCTGTGATTCTATGAAAAATGTGGTCAAATGTGCACATAACAGTGTAGAAAAAAGGTGCAAAAAGCCTGAGTGATTCTGTAAAAATCTGCTCATAGCATTAGGTAATACAGAGATGGCCTCCACTCAGATGTGTTTACGAATTCAAAAATATGTGTTTAGTAAATGTATTGTGGCCACCAGAGGCCTGGTCTAATTATGAAGGGTTAACATACGCCGCCTCAGGACCTGGAAACATATTGCAGACGGAGAGCGTACATAAATACAGGAGCTGTTTACACGCCTGTTTCCATCCAAATGGCGGAAAAATAAGTTGACCCAGCCTGTTAGTCATGTTTCTGGAGTCCAATGTTTTTCCTATGCTCACTCAAGAATGGAAGATAATCTCTCCCAGCTGCTAGAAATGGTGTTCAGACACAATTTGAAGCTACCGTTAAACACAGCAGACTCCGAGAACTGGAAAGTTTCCACCGGTCTGTCGACAGAGTTTTCTACACGCTGTGACCAGATGCTTTTTGGTTTACTCAGACCGGCTGCAGGGATTCTCTTTCATTAAAGGAACAGTTCATCAAAACATTGACGTTCTGCAAACACATTCTCGCGCTCAGGTTTATCTCGGCTGAAGTTTCTTAGCCCACAAAGAATTGATGGAGCTTCTCAATTAAACAGTATTGCGCAATTCTTCCGAACAACTGAAGAGGATGGGGATTAGTTAAAAAACAAACAAAGATAAATGAACTCCATACATCTCACACCTATGTTCATTTGGGCTCGAGGCAAGAAACTTGACAAGATTTGGAAAGATGTTACAATCGTTGGCTAATTCAGCGTTTAAGGATAATTATCAACAGATGTTGCTCAAGTTGATTTTTAATGCTGACTTGGTTGAAAAAATAAGTTACTAACAAATGCAACTGTGGCTTTAAAGGTAAATAGCTAGTAAATCCTAAATTGGTTGGTCTGTGCTGAAGACGGAGAGCTAACGGTGTAGCTCATTTTTTTTAAACTTATTTCAAACTCGGGTAATTTCATTTGTCTAACAGCTGGCACATCTGCCCCAGACAGAATATACCTTTAACTGAAAGGTAACAGTCAAGGTTTAAGTTTCAAAAATGGTGTTTCTAACTTCTTTTCAAATTATTTTGTGATCTTCCGGAGACATGGCTTACACCCTAGGAGCGGAACAAAGTCATTTTATCTTTGCCTTCAATAACTAGTCTCCGTTCTCTTCAGTTATTTTAGGAACAAGTAGATACGTAGTTTCACTTCAAAGCTGTTTTGTAGACACACATGTCCTGCACATTGGGGGCTGGAGCCTATGCCATGTAGCAGCCTCTCGTGCAAGGCTCTGACCCTGTTCCTTTAATACTAGTTGTTCTTTAAATTTCTTGACTGATCTGTCGCTGTTATGTCTCCACAGACTTTGAAGATGAGGGTGTGCATTTTCTTCGTCATGTGCCTGGCTGGCATCGCCTTGGCTGCTCCTGTAAGTTGTGTGTGTGTCTGTGTGTGACTGTGTGTGTGTGAGTGAGTGAGATTATCATCTGAGCATGACCTCCAGTACTGAAGTGTTTCCCTGAGTGTTCTTGTGAAGAGTTACAGTGGTTTAACGTGTGTGTTTCTGTGTGTGTGTGTGTGTTCCAGACTGAGGAAGAGGAGGCCATCGTTGAACAGCTGGTAATAGAGGAGCCAGTTGTTGAGGTAAGCCCAGATGTTCTTCCTGTTTATATTCAGGTATATTCAACTCAAAGAACCCAGAATAACCTAAAGCCAGAATCAGACTGCTATACCAAAAATAATTCCCCATCCCGCCTCAACACAGCAGAAAGCACCAGAAACTTGAACAATCAGAAGCACCCTAAAATCTCTGTCCTCGTAAAACAGTAACTGGTGCCTCTGTTGACGTCTGTTTGAAGCCTAAAAGAGTAATAAAGCTACGTTCATGCACAAATTGAAACTTTACAAACCCATTATTCAATATAAATAATGACGATCCTAAACTGATAGACATTATTCTAAAAGTTAAAACTCTCCACCTTTTTGTAATCTGTTGACTGAGCATCTGAGTCTGATCAAAAGGGGTTGTTAAATTGGTTTATTCATTGTTTCCATTGCTATTTCTGTATTTTACAGGTTTATTCCGTGTTTTTATTGCTGTTTCTGTATTTTACAGGTTTATTCCGTGTTTTTATTGCTGTTTTCTAAGTTTTTGCTGTATAATTCAGTGAGCATAATTCAATTGTGGGTAAGATCCCATGAACAAGGAACACTTAATCAATCCAAGCCATGAAAATGCTATGCTATGCTCATATTCAGACCTAGTTATCTTTCAATGCTGCTTGCTACAGCTTGATAAAACGATCGATATTCCTTGATAAACACATGGAAACATTTCTAGCTGTCCACTGGCAAGTAATGATTGGTTAATCAATATGAAAACAAATCTGAGGTTCCTACTTTGCCAGACAATCTGCTTTAAATCCCAGTGTTATGCTGGGAGAGGGTTCAGTGGTTGAGGATCTGCTTGTTAACGTCCGGTCTGAATGTGTGACTGCCTGAGTTTGTTAGATTAGACCTAATAAACTCTAACAAACATTAGATTTTGTTGTTGTCAGTGTCTCCACGGTTACAGTACTTCAATGACACAATCTCTTTTTCATTAATACCGGTGTTTCAGATTTGGCGTTTTGTTCCCAGCAGCAAGTGTTTGGCATCCGGGCCAACCATCTGCTCAGAGAAGTGATGTGATCTGTAATGGAGCTTTGCGGTTCCAGCACTGCAGACAAAGTTTACAGATATTTGCAAACATGATAGTGAGGAAATCACATGTGTGATCATCCAAATCACTGAGCCCGAGAAAGAACGGATCCATCACAGGCAGATGGAGTATAAATTCTACTGGTGGAACTGGTGGAATAACAACAGTGTGAAGAGATAATGACAGGATGTGAAATATAATATACATATTATATATATATATAAATACACATGTTGAAATACACATCACAACCCGAAACAAACAGACTTAACTTATGTGATGACCATTTAAGGTAAAGTAAAGCATTGCTATCGCTAGGAGAGATGTTCTGTTTGGCAGCTGATGTGGAAATCCCTGAAGTTAAACTGACCACAATCCAACCCATCTGTTGAGTAAATTCCATCCAGACCTCTGAGGACACTGCTAACTCTTTTCAACAAACAGAAATGAAATTAAATCAGGAACCCTTCCATGATCTGGCCTTTAAAGGAGAGACAGAGTCTTTTATTGAAAAGCGCTTGTATAAAAGGATAGACTGTCTTTTAAACCTGCGACATGAATTTACCAAAACATCCGAGTCCAAATTCAAACAATTCCTGCTGTAGAAGTCCATCGAGACCGGAGATCCCGCAGCTGTTAATTTTAGCTGGCTGGTCAGGAAGCCATTACCTTTTTCATGTGGACCCAGCTGCTTATAATTTGTGCATATTGTGGTCTTCCCAGACTCTTTTTGGCTTCCAGGGAGGATTCTTTAGTGGGGATGTTTCAATTTCACCCAATGATATTTAAGCGGTTTGGTTTCAGTGGATATCTCGCCATAATAGAACTGCAGTCACGTAACTCCCAAAGTTCCTAAAAGGAAGCAACTGTTAACCACTTCTATCCTCCTAAAATGTTAACGTTGGAGTCTAGAATCTAGACTCTAGATGATGATTAATCTTTCTGAACGTGATGCATTGAGCTGCTCACAATCTGAGCCCAACCTCTCTTGTTCCCCCAGGAGACCGAGGTGGGGGCTAACCCTGTCCAGATGGAGGTTGGAGAGTTTGACGACGCCATTGACATTGAAGACACGATTGATGAGAGTAAGTTCACCAACATGGATACAAACTTGGTTTTGAGTCTTTAAGGAACGATGCACTGAAGGACATCAGATCCTAACCGGCGTTCCCTGTAAGGACCACTGAGGAGGACTCGCTCTTCAACAGGCGTATCCATGGCCAGTACATAGAAGCCCAGGTCTCATCAAGGATATATAGGCCCAATACTGACAATATGCAGAGACAGAAACTAAAGTTGAAAGAACCAAAGATAACTTAAATATACAATAACAGCATTACTGCTGCACCAAACTGCTTCTCCATGTTATTCCCATTCTAAAAATGGTGCACAAAAAACAAATCCCAATTATTGTCATTTCAAGCAGCCTTGATTTAGATTTGAGGTTTTTAGTCCCAATGACGTGCAATTTTATAAGATAAATATGTATTAAAAGCCAATTAAAGAATATAATCTTTGTTCATATTTAAGTAAGGTATAAAAATACTGCATTATTAAAAATATACCTTTGAGGACAGAAAATAGGAGGTGATGCTCTGCTTTGCTGTCCAACTTCAACATCCGAACGGTTCCATGACGTCTGTTTGTTTTTTGTTCTTTCAAGAGGCAGCGTTTGAGGTCTGCGATTTTCATTTATACCAAATTGTGGTGAAAAAATCACCACACTTGAGAACTGGAAAGTATTTGTGTCTGGATTAGCTCATGGTGCCTGCTTGGCTTCAGGGGTTAAGAGACAGAATGTAACTCTGCTTATGTAACTGGACGTTCTTGACAGGTCCCTGCCTGAACCACCACTGCAAGAAAGGAAAAGTGTGTGAGGTTGATGAGGGCAACACCCCGATGTGTGTGTGCCAGGACCCCACCACCTGCCCCGCTGCTGAGGGAGAGTATGAGCATGTGAGTTTGAAAGCATCATTTCATAGTTTTCCTACAGCTGTCAACTTATTCATCTCATTTGTCTCTTGAAATGAAATCTCCTGAAAGATACCGATAATTCGGATAAAAGACCCAGGACGATCTGAATACATACTGTTGAAAGTAAAATTATTTTCCAGTGTAGTTTCAAAATATTATGCAATCAAATCTCCAAATAAAATGTCAACATTTTAATAACTGGTCACAACAAAAAAAGCTCCACAAGCTCACTTCTGTATGTATATGTTTGATATATATATATATATATATATATATATATATATATATATATATATATATATATATATATATATATAATACCCATAATACTCACATCATATACCTTCATTTGTACTGTTTTCACAAATTTCTGAAATTAGTCCATTCCCGAAAATGTATTTCAATGAAAAACTGAAGTAGTTTTGTTAGATGTTGAGAGTTCAGTGCATACGACACATATTGCTATGTACAGTTCCAAAACAGGAAAGAATACAGGAAAAATCTTTCTGTTATGTCAGAAAAGGAAGCAAACACATCAGTAGAGGGACAGGAGATCATGAGGAAACTGAACCATCAGGGAAAACATCACAACACACACAAACTGGTGCTGTTTGCACACCGAAGGCGATGCATGGTCCAGGTCAACGCAAAGCCATGAATATATTATACGTGATTTTGACAATGACTGGAATAAAATGAACTGCACAATGTGAATGAGAGGTTATTTACTCTATTTGCATCATTAGTGCGAGTGGAAATATTTACAATTGTGCAAGAAACATAATTCACATAACGTTAAGATGCAAAAGCCTGTCACCACTGAGATTCTCCAGATGTTACACGTCCAGATGTGAGTAGGACGTTGATGCTAATTGTAGCCTCCAATTGGAGCTCCTGATGTGAGCTCAGATATGGCGGCGGTGGGCGTGTGACATACTGTATCCGTGACTTCAACAGCTAATAGAAATCCTGTTCACGTGAGTGACGGTCGATGACAGAGGGAAGTGGTGGGAGTGAATGTTATTATCAGTCTGATAACTCGCATGAGTGACAGAAGAATATTTTAAATGATCTCCAGGTGACATTTGCATGACTGAAGAGAGTAAATAAAGAGGGTAGTGTGCTAAATACATCAGTATCAGGGAGCAAACAGAATATCACACAGCGAACACAAAAGAAAACAACCTACACACTCAAGGTAGGATGTCAGTGACTGAATTCAATCGACAGTTGAAAATAAAGCCTGAAACTACTTAATACAAGAAACAGAAAATCCAAAACGAATATCAATGTCCTGTAAACAAAACCAGCGAGAAGCCCACGGCTGTGAACCTCATCTATTGTCCTCACAGGTCTGTGGCACCGACAACAAGACCTTCGACACCTCCTGCCACTTCTTCGCCACCAAGTGCGCCCTGGAGGGAACCAAGAAGGGCCACAAACTGCACCTTGACTACGTTGGACCCTGTAAATGTGAGTTCAAATACTTGGATTCTAAAATTTCCAAAGTTCAAAAGCATTTATTTGCCCCCTGAGAAACTAAATCCAAAAATCTATCAAACTGTGTCTCTTTATGGGTCTTTTTCTTTTTCTTTACATTCTCCCGAATTATGAAAAGGAACCAATCGAATATTAACAGACAGATGTTGTAGATCCTTATAGAAATGATCTTTTTCTCAACATTGCAGAATATGACATTGCATACATTTTCTCTAATTTATCAGGAAATAATCCAGAAATCATGAGGTAAAAAGTCAGATGTACTTATGTAGTCCATGCCTTTGAGTGTGATTCCAGATAATAATACAGATCTGCTGGAGCCTGTATTTATTTTAAAGAGTTGATCTATTTTTAAGCTGTTAGCTGTTCGCTTTACACCTGTGGGTTCATATTTGGAAATTGGGCCTGAAATGTCTCTAAATGTTGTACTTTATCCAAATCTGCCTCGTCTCAGCGGGTAGCTCTACCCGCTGAGACGAGGCAGATTTGGATAAAGTACAACATTTAGAGACATTCAGATGATTTATTTGATGAATGTCGGTGTGGCTCCAGAACCGCTGGAGGTAACGGTGTTTTTGAACATAAATATTTCCTTTACTCGTGGAAATGTCACCATGGCTTCACTTTCGTCACTAAAGTGAGTTATGCACACCAATGAATAATCGAATAGCTTGTTGATGGTATCAAGTAAAAGGCATATTTCAGAACTCACCAGATGTTCTGACCGTCTCGCTGAATTCTTGTCCTTGGCGTTCTTGTTTACTTTGATGCATCATCCAGTAAACATGTTTCTGGCCTCCACTGTGGAAACGATTGTCTCTCTGCTGTGGGAAAAATACCTCTCCCATGATTTTTACCCCAGGAATGAAGAAGAGGAGGATACAGGAAGGTATTCCGCCTGGCCCTCTATCTGTCCTTCGCGCTTTTTTTTCCAGAGTATGACTCAGAACAGTTCAAGAGTTTTTTGGGATCACCATCTTCTCACGGTGCCTTTGGCTTATTTTCTCTGCTCAGTTGCATTTTTCCAGAGATGTTCTCAAATCTGCTTTACAAAGTCAAAGTTTAGTATCTGCAATATTTAAGCATAGTGCCCAACTTGTTTTATTGCCACCTTTAATGATATATGTTTTTGATGTAACAGTTTGGGTAAAAAAGAACTAAATCTTTTCTTTCAGTTTGGCATTTTGGAAATGCAGCGCTTTGGTTTTGTAGGGCATAAATATTATTTTAAAACACATTAACCAACAACTGAAGTAATTAGGTATATCTTAGTTAATGATGGTTTAACTCAAAAACTGCTCATCTTATTTTTTAATCATACCAACATATATAAAATTCTCCCCATACTGCAGAAGTGACATCTTATACTTTGGTGAATTTTTAAGCGTTTTATTTTTTTCTTATTTATTTATTTATTTCTTCTAATAACAATTGGAATTAACACAACAGTACAACTTAAATAACTTTTTTCAACGTGACTTTCCTCGTAGAAATGCCCCTGAGGCGAGGAGCATTTCAGGCTCGTTTCAAATGATTCAGATAAAATATAAGCCCCCGGAATTTAGAGGCCAGTGTTTCTTAATTTAATGTCAGCACTTTTACACCTGGCAGTTGCGCATAATTTGTTCGGAATACTTTGAACAGGAATTAATAGATCCCACCACTCCACTAATGCTTCCCAGTAAAGAAAAAACGGTCTATCTCTCTCTTTATTTTTGTTCTGAGCTCATCAGGAGCTGAACTCTCTCACTCTGTACGTTTAGCACTGACTGACGAAGATCCCAGGACGCTGCGATGCTGCAGGCTTTCAAAGGATCTGTCCAGTCATGCAGCTTCCATTTCTTCCACTGTTCAAACTGACACACACCCATCCGCACACACTGTAAGGTTGTGAGTCAGGGCCGATGGGTTCAAATGGAGATCAGGGTGTAGTAGACCTACAGAAGAATGAGACAGGAAGAAGGTCCTGGTTTTGAGGTATATGGCATTTTGCTGCTAATGATTGCACCTTAATATGTCATGGAACTCTTATATGTCTAATAACTTTTTCCACTCCACCCTTATTATGGTGTCCAAAATGGCATGTTCACACTAAACTGTCTGTGTTTTCTGATACTCCCTGAATATTTCCATGAATGAGGTCTTTTCAGAGAGAAAGGAGCCTCAGGTTTCCACTAAAAGTGTCAGAAACCCTCAAAGTGATACATAAAGAATGAGGGAGCCTTTGGTATAAAAAAAAAACTTTAAAGACATAGGTTATATCATACAAGTTTAAACAGGCTGCGTCAGCGTATTTAGCCGGTTAGCTGTGTAATGTATATAGCATAAAGAAAATAATGGCACCTGTGAAGGAGAACATTTCTTGTCTTGACGTTTTTTGCACATGAATGAACATGAATGACAGAATTAATCAAATCATGCTACATGAATATTTCACAGGATCCAAAATTTTATATGCAATAACATCATAAGAGAAATGGACGTATTTGCAAGTGATTGTTTTTTTGTCATGAGGGGTTTTTTTTCCCACTCTCGCAACATTTTGAAATTACCCCCAATTGCCCAATTAGTATGAACAGATTGATAAATATAAGTTTTCACACCGACAGTGTTTTATTTGTGCTTCCAGTCATTGAGCCCTGCCTGGACGCTGAGCTGAGCGAGTTCCCTCTGCGTATGCGGGACTGGCTGAAGAACGTTCTGGTGACTCTGTACGAGCGCGACCAGGACAACAACCTGTTGACCGAGAAACAGAAGCTCAGGGTGAGTAGTCAGTGTGGCGCTTTTCCGGGAACACGGCGTGAGGGCCCATGTGCAGACCCTGCAGGCAGAGAGAGAAAAAAGAAATAAAAGCAGCCCAAATGCAGGCAAACTGGTTGAACACAGGTTCAGTAAACAGTTAGCCTGTATGTAGATTCTCATTCATCCAGGTCATGTAATTCTTGTTGACTGACTCAGAATCAAAAGACACTCACTGTGTTGAGAAGCTCACAGGAGGTCAAATACCTGACTTTAGAAATGAGCAAGCCTCAATGTCAATCATCACTTTATTCATCTACAGCAGCGGTTTATATAAAAGAAATATGAGGCAGTTAGAGACGGATTCTAGGCTCTTCTTTCTGGTCTTGTTTGTATAACTTTCTAAGGTCTTTACCCTCTAATACGAAATATGTCAGCAGCCCTGAGATCGATCGTTTTGACAGCTGACACACACAGAGCCGTAGCATTTACACCAGTTAGTCATTCTACGGTTGTGGTTAACTGTTGTGTATTTCTACACAGATGTCATTCTACATTCTACAACATTTTAAAGACGTATGCGCGCGTGTCCCATAATAACTGATCGATTTCGCGGCAGTCCGTCATATCAGAAAGAGGATTGATGTTTTGGTGTATCTTTGGACTGATAGGAGCTCCTGACTCGCCTAATGCATGATTGTCCTGGAGATAATGAGACAACGGTGGTTCAACGTTCTAAAGATCTCAGGTGGACTGGACTCCAGACGGCAGCTGGACATTATCCATGCTCCTTTATGGTGACATGGATAATGGTAAAATGGGATGTTGTCATTGGTTGAAACTTCCCTTAAGTAGCAATGAACAGGATCTTTTACTGTTTACACCGGTAACGAATGTCGGTTTGGGCTTTATTGTCTATCCACATGAGTAAGTGAGCAGTTGTAATGTTATGGTTGATCAGTGTGTGTATTAGCGAGTATAGTAAAGGTTAACCTGATTTCAGAGCTGCTAACGTATTTCGTATTTGCTCTCTCAGGAGCACAGCCTTCATTGGCGCGCTGGTAAACGACAACATCCTGTCTCAGAAAAAGGAAAAACAAAGCCTTATTTATTTTATTTATTTTTTTACATTTTCTTTTGTCACCTAGTGATTTTTTTTGTTGTTGATCAACTTACGAAATCAAAATGAAAATCCTCTCATCCCTAATTTGGTTTTGAAAAGGAAAAACACCTTTTTTTCCCCAATTTATATTCTTGTATCTCAAAACGAAAAAAATCCAAATTACAATACTCGTCTCTGAAACAAAAATCAAAATATCAAAACATTATCGGACAGAACAGGCTCCAGTCATAAACTGAGTAAACCTCTTGGAAAAATGCAGAAGGAAAGAAGGAACATGAGAGAAAACGTATTATACGTGGATCAACATCAGCATGGTAACTAACAGGAGGAAATGCAGGAGGAACGGAGGATAACGAGACACAGGTGAAAACAATCAGAAAATCACTGAGAGGGCAAAGTGCACAGGGGAAGTTGTAGTGTAAAACACATCAATGGCAAATAAACCTTTCACAATATGAGAGAAAACAATAAACCATTCTCTAAATCGTAATCAATTCTGTTTTTTATTATATATACACCCTAATCGTGACTCTCAGCGTGTAAAGATGTGGTTTGCTTCAATGTAAAGTAAAGTAAAGTAATAAAGCCACTCAAGGACAAATATTTCTATGAGTGAAAGTCACCTGAACGCCAGAGAGAGAAGTTATGGCTCCATTGCTGCTCAGAACTGATTTGATGGTTGAAGGTAATGGAGAATAACAGATTTTTCTCACTAGGCGGATTGCTGGCATAAACATTTTACAGATTTTCTTCAATAAATACTCAACACACGTAAACCGTGCAACAAGCTGAGTTTGTTTTGTTTTTGATCTCCTGGATTGTTCCGTCTCTCAGGTGAAGAAGATCTACGAGAACGAGAAGCGGCTGCAGGCTGGCGAACACTCCCTGGACCTGCTGGCCCATGACTTCCAGAAGAACTACAACATGTACATCTTCCCCGTCCACTGGCAGTTCGGCCAGCTCGACCAGCACCCCGCAGACGGGTACGTTTGAGGAAATGAGAAGCACAAGATATTTAAGGATGGAGAGAATGAGGACGTACTCTGGATATATATATTCCAACAGAGGTTCCATTTGATGGGAAAAACTAATAAAGGCGTTGCTATGGCAGCGGGTGAACTCCAGGGTACATGGGTTCTGTCTCCACCGTCTCCCAACGTTTGTCCCTTCAACAACTCTATTTACAAAGACACATAAAAACAATCATTCTGATTAATAACCTATGAATACATTCAATACATGAAGGACATCACCTCTACTGGGTGGGGTAGAGGTGATGACATCACCTCTATAGGGGGTTGGATCCAATGTTATTGCATCCAACCCCCTATCTGCAGGGTTGGATGCAATAACATTTGATACTAAAAATATATGGACTGACAACTACATCGGTCAAATCTAGAAATTGCTGTTGTCTTATTGCCGTCACATTTTAACTTTATTGTTTGCTTTCTTGTGCTTTGTTTCTTTATTCAATGCCCAAGAAAACTAGAGGATCATCTTTGTGCTTTTATTAGAGATCTTTAAATAAAAATACGTTTCATACTTGCTATACCTATTCCAGCCTGATGTGCTTGTGTACATACACCAACAGATACCTGACCCACACAGAGATCTCCCCTCTGCGCGCTCCCCTCATTCCCATGGAGCATTGCACCACCCGCTTCTTTGACGAGTGTGACGCCGATAGCGACAAATACATCGCTCTAGAAGAATGGGCTGCTTGCTTCGGCATCAAGGAGCGTGAGTATCGACTGAAGACCATCCCCGAATTGTTATCAATTTCTAAATATGAACCCCTGCTCCCATGATAACTTCCAAAGTTTACGTTCATTTTAGAATATTTGTATTTATGAATACTAGCTATTTATTTTATCTATTTAAAATGAAGCGCATGAGGAGTTGTTACTGATGCGCTGTTAGCGTTTACATTTACTCTGAGACGTTTAGAGATGTTTTTTACTTTACAAGCTGATAGATTTGGTCACCCAGATTTGCAAGTACTCACAGTTTTATCATTTTCAACTTTACAATCTAACGCCAGTGCTCGGATAGGAAGCATTAGCATTTCAGAATCTCTGCATTATGATGAAAATCATTAAAGTCTTCATCCAAATAATAACTTAAAACCACAAAGTATTGATCTAGAAACTCAAAATGATGACTCAGCGTCTAAAAAATGAAGAATAAACTCTGTTGAAGTAAAGATAATTATTTTTCAAGTAGTTATTTAAAGACCTGACATGACAGGATGGGACAATCCTTTTGCAACTTGTGCAGGCCTCCTTATTTTTTGCCTAATCAAAATTTTCCCTTTTTGGTCTTCTTGCAGAGGACGTGGACAATGACCTCATCATCTAAGCTCCTCAACAGAGGCAGCAACGTGACAACACCTGCTTGGTACTAACAGGACGAGGTGCTGATCTCTAAGTTAAAGCAGTAACGGTGCTAATTGCAAATCATTTTTTATTTTCAATAATGACTTTCCTACCTATACCACTAAAAAGAAATGTCAAAAGAGAAACATGTACAGTCTGTACTAACATTACAACTCGAGCAACTTTGAATTTTGTTGAGCAAAACATCCAGTTAAGATGTAAGTGTATATTGTTGACAATATGATACAATATATACGTAATATTTAGACTGTATATACTACTATTTTGGCTTTAATTGGAGATCCATTATCTTGAGGAAACTGTAAAGAGAAAAATAAAGTTTCTAAATAAATGCTCCCTCTGCTTGCTTCCTACAACTATCATGTTTTATTTTTAAATCTCTTTTGGGTGGCGGGTTCCTTTTGTCAGTTTGTATATTCTTCTTTTGACTACTGCTTTCACAGGTGTTCATTTTTATTTTCCCCATGTCCCAGATGCGGACAGGTGTACTGATATTTGAATAAAGAGGTTATATTGTTTGGCGTTTAATGAGGGGAAAATCTCGCAGGCTGAGAGTTTTTCTGATCACTAAAATGTTTCTACTGACAGCACAAGAAAAACTCTTTCCATGAATAAAAGACTATGAAATGATCTGGAAATCTCATGTTTCATGGAAATCTCTTTCATACATGAATAAGAATCTAGTGTCACATTTTCATGCCACTCAGACGTTGAACTATTAGAAGCCTAATCTCTTGTCTCTGATTGCTCGATTTTGGAATGAGCCCTCATGATAAGAACAGGAGACAAAGGAGATGTATTTTGTACCTCACTTATTCGTAGGTGTGTTTGACATGAATCAAACCAATGAGAATATCTTCTCCCCATTCCCCTTAAAAATCAGGTGTGCCCGAAAATGTATCCCAAATGTAAAGCCAGTCAATATCTACCTGAGAATAATGGAAGGTGTGATGAATGTTTATAAAGCTCATTTAGACTTCATTATCTGCACGAAGATAGATATGCCCATTTTGAATGCTTTATCCATCCACGCCCACATTCCTCTATACGAGTCAAACATTTCAACGACATTCTGACAGCGGGAGAGAAAGTTGTGAAATATATAAGTGTAATTAAAACTGGTAAAAGTGGAGGCGGTCTGACAGGCCATTAAATATGTTAAGACGTGTGGACAGAGTTCTTTCACTTTTTTAAGTCATCTTTCTCTTCTTCCTCATGTCCATGGGCATGTGTTGTGTCATGTGTGTTGACGTTGTGACGAAAGCTTCTGTCCATATTTCCATCTGATAAATGATGCCTAAACATTTTTAAAGCTTTGCATTGAAGCATTCTCCTAGTGTTAAAAAAACAAACATCACATGACTCAATGTGGCTTGTACAATGTCATCCAAGTCTGCAGAGGATCCAAAACCATAAAGGAAAAACATTCTTTCTAATAGAATCCACTCTATCGCTGCTAAGCTTACAGTGAGAGCATGCGTCGTACAAATGGCTGCTAACGGCTATAACCTGCTCTGTGAGTCTCCTGCTTATGCGTCTCACATTACACTTTGTCAAGAAGTAACGAACCGTCCTGTCCTACCACTGCGCTGGCCGACTCTTCATACAGGCGATACAGGCATTGATCCTGTGCCGTTAAAACCTCTCTGGTACCTTATTTGCAAACCGGTGGATTACAATCCTCTCATTTCTGACACGGTAAAAATGAAAGTCGTGTTTGAGTCTGGTTCAATGTAAAGCCAGTTTTGCTCAGAAATCCTGCTCCAGTGCCGTGAATGCCCTTCTACAGGCCACTTGTTCTGTTCACATTGAACAGACAATTCCTTCATTCCACCACTGGAGATAGGGGTTGTAAAAAAGTGAGGTGTCGTATCCTCATCAAAAGAGTGTTCTGTGTATCACATTATGTCGAGCATTCAGTTACATGGCGGTTGATCTCGTTCTCTGCTCCGAGGATAAATAGCTCCACGATCCTGCACTGTCAACGAACCTAATTTAAAGATGTTGTCTTTGTTGAGTTAACTGCTGACTGCTAATATCTTCTCTTTAGAGCTTCCCAATGCCTGAGGTACATCTGATCTTTGATCAACACGTGACACGGCCGTCCCGTCCTGCTGCTTTGCTGGCTCAGTTGTTTGCACAGATATTAAATTGCTTCCCACCTCAGCTCAAATCTCAAAGGCAAACGAACGCAGATGTTACAGCTTTGTAGCAGAAGAGCAGGGTGGAACAAAGGTGCACCAGTCCCAACTTGAAAAAGCTGTGGACAGTGACAAAACACTCCATGGGTGGATGAAATGAAAGCTTTGAACCCTCTAAGTGAAGTCTTTGAGCTTTTCTTGTCTGAGGAAGGTGCACAAGGTTGAACGTGTGTAGATGCGCCACAAGATGAGATCACCTTCGTCGGAGCTCACTTTTCTCAGTGGTGGATAAACACGGAGGTTTGCAGACATCACAAGTTTGATCTCATCTAGCGGTACATGTTTGAACACTTTGGAGGTTATGCGCCTTCCTCAGATGGCATGCAAGTTAACGCCACTAAAATCAAAGCTACATTGATGATTTCTGCTGAGATTATATCCTTTAAAATCAGTTTGAGATATTCTGGAAATTATATCAAAGGAGCTCCAAGTCCCCTTCGTCTTCATTTAATCAGGACAATGCTGTCGTGCCATTTGACTGTGGCCCTCCAGAAGCGTTTTGTGGACTGACCTTCTTCAGTTGACTTTCCATGAGTGTGAGGTTGAGTAGGTACTGACTGAATCTTAATTTTTTGGTGAAACATTCCTTTAATAGGACCTGATCATCTTGTGTTTGCCGACAACCAATGGTGAGAAAAGAACTGCAGATACTGTTGACTCAACTCATCCAATGTTCTCTGCAGTACCTCCAACCTGCTGACCTGTGAAAAGTCAACAGGTTGGCAGTTCCCAGAAAAAAATCCTCATTGGAGCTTTAGCACTTCCTGTCTAAAACAATATGTGGCTTCATGCTGGTTATACTCCGTCTTTACCATGAGAAGATGTCTAATCTGCCAGGAAGTGAAAACGGTTGAGTGAATGGCTGTAATGTTGTAAGACATCGTAAAACAAGCTTCCTTAAACGGCTGACAAAGCCAACAGTTCTATTTACCATGGTCGAAACAGCAAACACTGGTATTTAGAATGTGTTGTAAACATTGGCCATTTCAGTTTGTGACTTCAACATCAGGTGTGTTAAAACTGAAAACATTAAAGGAAAACACTTAGGAAGGAGGGGGTGCTCAGAAATTGATTTCCTTTAGGCAGAAGTCTATATTGTGAACGTCTTTTGTTTAATTTACACTCTATAGTCTATATATAATGTACTTGAGACCACAAGAACTTTTTGTTTCAAAAGAAAACATATGCTGTGTATAGTATCCTGTGGGTTCACAAAAAAGCTGTTCACATTCCCCTGGGAGATGGAGAGTGAAAATCAGAACACCCTGTCACCATCCTCACCCGTTCATCCAGACTTCAGTGTCAAGAATGCGGAACAACAGGAAAGCCTCCTCAAAGCTCCAGTCCCTCCCCACATCTTCCTCCCTCTCTCTCTGTCGTCATGCTGATGCAGAGAGGGGGAGGAAAGGGGGGGTCCGCAGTAATCTGGTGCAGTTAGTTGGTCTCTGGGATTTCACTGCTAACAATTTAACATTCCTGTTTGTTACACCTGTTCTGGCTGACAATGGCAATAAAAAAAACAGTTAACATAATAATATGTTCATCCCAGTATAATGTATACCTTAAAGTCTCTTTAATCTAAATTCCAATTATTATGTGGATCAGAACTGGCCCACCATCTACACTTTTTGTGAACGGAAATATCAGCTAAGCAACAAAAACCATGAGACACCTGTACAAACTTCTGATTGTGATGAGTTACATTTTACGAACCAGATTTGTTCCTGATTTCTTTTTCACTGTGATTTGTGGCCCTACTCCTCCACCCAGTCTAACTTGATTCCTTAGGAGTTGGTTTATCTGTCATTCACTGAGATAGGAATTGCATTTTAGTGGTGAAGAGGAGGTGGAACAGTGGGTAGCACAGTCGTCTTAGAAGGTTACGGGTTCAATTCCACGCCTAGCGTTGGGATGTTTTAGTTTGCAGGTTCTCCCCGTGTTTACATGGGTTCTGTCATGGGCCGCCATATCCCACCGACCAAAACTCTGTCCCTACTCTACCCTACTGTCCCTACTCTTAACTATGGTAATAAGGTAACATGCATACAAGCTGCTGAAATTAACTTCCTCCACAGGCCTGGGCTCAGTGTCAAAGACGCTGAGTAAGAAAAAAGGGTTGTGTAGACACCTATAGGACATCCCACTCACAGCAGGACATTTAATTATGTTGACCAAGGTTATGCAGGGAGTATCCCAGAGAATGAGATTCAAATGAATCCCTCTTCAGCAGATCAACTCTTGACGCACTTAAGCAAACCGATCTCTCCGGCTCCTCATTTCAGATTTGACTGCAGAAGTCAGTGGGTGCATGGAAATCTCCTCAAAAGCCTCTCCGTTTCCTCGTCTGCCATATTTGACTGAAAGTTTAATACACTGTACGAAGGGGATTTCAGAGCGGGGACGTTTACAGGAACCAACCAACCAACGATGTAGTCAGTGATGCAGCAGTAATACGGTGGTCAGCATGGGCGAAGACATGAGTTCATGAATCTGTTCAAATCTAACATATAAAAGGACTTGCCCTCACGACGTTCGCTGTCTCCAGAAGCAAACAAGGATCTATTATAAAAATGTGAGACTTTTGAGAACTAACAACAAATAATGCTCTGGATACGGACTAAACTTTATCAATACTTTTCAATTCTGAAATAATGTGCAAATCCAACATGACAGAAAGTGACTCCATGACTATGACATCATTGTTTGGGATCGGGACTTTTCTGAAGCAACGAGGCTCGCCGGATATTTGTGATTATGAAGTATGTTTGTGTAGATTCTCATTCATCTACATGATGGTAATCCTCAACTCAGTTAGATTCAGTTATAACTGGGAGTCAGCCATTACAAAATAAAGCCACCTTTCTTACTGCAAACACACGATGGAGAGAATGGACTTATTATTAGACCAAACTGTAAAAATCTCAGAAAAACAGGAACACACAGAGCAGCTGAAGGTAATTTATAAAATATATGTACGTACTATACATACTGTGTATGACTATGTGATGAATAAAGTAAGGATTATTACTGTTAGAGTTATTATTACAAATTAGAAGTGTAGTTGTTTGTTTGCAGAAACACCCAGAGGAGCTGACATTACGCCCAAGTTAATCTAGCTTGCTGTCAGTTAACTCAATGGTTAACGGCAGGATTGTCTTATTAAAGCTATGAAGCAAAGTAAAGCTCTATTGAAATCCTTTATATTTATTTTTGTATATCTCTTAATATTATTTTAAACAAAATTAGCAAAAGCTGGGAATATAGCCACATTCCCTGCCTCCACCCACAGTTAGCGTCGGTTACACCCGGTCAACATTTTCCTCCTTTGGTCAAAATGTTTTACTTACGTTTGTCGTAACCAATTAGAACTTTAATTGCATCTTCATGCTTTGTTCCATATTAATGTGCCTAAAATAAACCTATAGACTTTCATTTGCCTTATTTGATTTTCTGTTGATGGCTAGAATGCACATTTGTCACCGTACATGATTTTTCGGCATTCCGATACAATTAAAGACCGGTTCCTGATGTGAAACGATGCAACCAACAAAAACACAGGGTAAAACCATATTTCATTCATTTCTCTAATCATTTCAGTTGGCAACTTGGAACACTATATAATCTGTGTGAGGAAGTTGCCCTTCTTTCTGCCAACAGAACTTAGCAAAATTGCACCATAAGCCACTATGCCAAGATTGCAAGTGCTACAGGTTTATAAATGCAAAAGTGCCCAAAATAAAATCTAAAATATTGAATTTTACAAAAATACTCATTAAAGGGTATACAGCTATTTTATGACCTCTTTATAATAACCATGTGCCTTTTGAATCAGTTGTATCAGGTAATAAGACAAATAAAAAAAAAGAAGAAGACATAATGGTGCTAATTCTTATAATATGTTATTAAAAAAGGGGCATTTAATGTATCTCCCCCTCTTTCTTCTCCTTTTATGTTACGTAGTCATAGTATTTTTTTTGCTATGGGAAAATTATTTTTGGTATTGATTCAAATGTAAAGTGCATTATAAATTAAATGTATTATTATTATTATCATTATAAATTAATTACCAGAGCAGACACACGGCTATGCGTTTGGTTCAAACGTTAACTGTATATAAATACAAATGAAGTGGAGTATTTTATTCCTTCTCTCACAGCAGTAACGACCCTTGAACCGAATGAATTATCTACGGTGTCGTCAACTCAAATTAAATCAGGGAAGGGTTTTGTCGTCCCCAAGTGGGGAAGAAGCTCCGGTGCATCACTCGATGTGAGATTAAAAACCAACCGGTAGACGCCAGTCACTGAAACCATCGCATCTTCAACCATTATTATAACGTGATTGGCCACGTTGTGACATCCAGGTAAAATCACAGTCCTTCATTATTGGCTTTCACTTAAGGCATCTTGGAGTAGCGCCAGACAATTGGTCGTTGATTTACAGTATTTGAATCTGATTGGCTTGATTATGCATTGGGGGGCGGGACGTCAGCTCGGTTCTCGAGCTGAAACCGGTAACAGAGCACTCCAGCACGTTGTGAGGCCGCTAGCGTATCTGGCAGCCGCTGAGGTGATTCAAAGAAATCACTCGTTTCTGAATCAACAATTTCCCGATAATTGACCTACTGGTAAGTTTTTTATTCAGGCAAAATATCAGAAATTAATTTTGAAAATATTTTCTTTTATTGTATTTGATAGGTAAATTGGGTCACCAGTTTGGGGCTGCGTCTACAACCTGGTGTATAGACTTTGGTTGTTAGCAACCATTTTATAACAGCATGGTGATCTAATCAATCCGCGTTCGAAGTTAATTAGCACGAATTGTGTTCATGCGTTGGTATTACTAATAGGTTATGTAGTAATAATCAGTTTGTTGAAATGTTCAATTATAGCCATGATTTCCATTCTGATGTAATTTTGTAATTCCAGGAGATAGCCACCACCGTTGTGTAACCTACTGTTAGCCTTCATTCAGTTGTGACTCCCAGCTAACATATGGTCATGAGTCATTCTCTTTGTCGCAATTTAACTGAATTCCCCGCAAGGCTTTCCCTCCTTCTTTCCCATCTCCACTTTATGTGGTTCCCCTCTTAAACACCATGCTGCCCTGCTAGCTTAGCTCGACTGGAATGTAAAGTATGGCCGAGGCACGTGTTTGGGTTGCTTCTAAAACCGAGCTGCCCTTGTTGGAGGCCGTGGTCTTTCTTCTATCTCTGGCAACCAGTCTGCCATTTGAAGCCCAAGTATATCTAGATTCTGCCTAGTTCCACAACGTGCAGTATCGCCGTGACCGGTTGATGAGCGTGCCTAGGCCTGGCACCGTAACGCGGGCACGGCGTGGCCTTTGTCTGCATGCCCTGGCTGCACTGCTCAGCTACCGCTGATATGGCTGCTGCAGTGCAGCATGTGCTTGAAATATTTTGCATTAATCAAAGTTATATGTTAACTGGTCGTTTTAGATGTGTTGCTGCACAAATCGAGGCACGTTGAATACGTGTCTGAACAGTAGAAGGCTTTAAGGTTTTTGGGCAGGTGTGGCAGACAGCCCAGTAAAGAATACCCCTGATCTTACGAACATAAGTTAAGACTATTTTTTTTTTTGCTGTGAAGAAGTCTTGTTCCTTCCAATCCATCAAGGTATTCAAGATGTACCTCTCCCCAGCAACACATTCCAACTCCTCTGTAGAACCTCAAGTTTTCCCCCAATCGAGATTAGATGGATAACCCCTTCCAGGGTTCCGTCTCTGGGATCTCCACCCAACTTTTATGAGAAAACATCTGAAAGGCATCCAACCAGATTGTGAACCACCTGTAACAAAACAATAGCTAGCTGTTTGCTCTAAAAAAAACATGCTATCAGAGTTTCAGTTCAAATCTTCCTGAGGGTGTCTGAACTCCTTTCACTATCTCTAAGACGGATTCCTTCTATGTAATGGAGGAAACTCCATTCAGCTGCTGGTAGCCACAATCATACTTTTTCAGTAGTTACTGAGAGATGAAGGTGGGAACATAGATCCACTGGTTTATCTCAAATGTTTCCTTCAGCTTCTCTCACCATAAAAGTCTGATATGACACTGTTAGTGTTGTTTGTTACCTTATTGTATTGGCTGGAATGAAGTTTAACCTGAGGAAACACCTTGGCAAACACTAAATGTATGTAAATGCCAAAAGGAGCAGACAACTTTTACTAGCCTGCTAACCAAGCCCTTTGCTGTCGGTATGTATATTGCGAGCACTTTGTGCATTCTTGGATAGTTAAACCCTCCATGTACTAAGAACTTTTACTTCATGGCAAGTAATTAATTTGTGGGATAATTTGGTTTTGGAGATAACTGGCATTTCTCTGTTCTAGTGTTGTTTTCTTTGTGTTTTTGCTTGTGGAAGCCTCAACATACAGCCAGTTTCTAACAAGGTCAGAAATGTCTTCCCAACATGCTCATAACACCTAAAATATGTTCTTAATATGTGAAATCATTGAAGAAAGAAAGTGCAATCTGGTGTTAATATCAATGCAACTGCTTGAAGCTGAAAATAAAAACCACTCTGTCATGTATCACTGTAGTATTGGACGATTCTTGCTAAAATCAGAATCGCTTCTTCTTCTTTCTTTTTTGCTTATAATTGAGATTCTATCCACAATTCTACCAGTTTTACCCAGTTAGCCTCATTCTCTGCTATGTTAATGAGAAGTGAAAAATCACCATGCGATCCATGCGATAACATGTAAATCAGGTGTATGTGGGGTTAAACCCCCAGTTTTACTGCACATCTCTATGTAGCTACGAGTGAGAGATGAGTAGCGTTAGTTAAACAACTAAGAAGTTAAGTGGTAGAAAGGGATATGATACAAATTAAACTACCTGAAGGAGTTGAGGAGTGATAAGAAACTACTTTTGTATCTGCCATTGCTACACAATATTCACTCTCCAGCTTCTCAGCCCCCGAACCAATTGCTTAACTATGTTAAAGCCATGCAAGCTAGCATCCAGACCTACAATGAGGCCGAGAACAGGCACTTTATTTTTACAGTCAGGATAAATACACAGCCTTACTCCATAGTGGCTCCAAGTGACAACAAAAATACCCTTCTAACGGGACGGGAGTTCTCGAATTGCTCTCATGTGGCTGAACGTAACAAACTAGAACTCCCATAATCCTCCATTTTGCTTTTACACAATACCAATAAGGCCAGCCATGTCTTGCTAGAGCGAATTGCGTTTTGACTCTGTTCCAACTTACTGGCTTTGCTGTAGCTCCTGTTATGGTTATTCGCCCAATCGTGATCACAGACTTTTAACAACTAATCACCCAGCCCAATGCGACGGGGTTTGCCTACACGCCCATAATGCCTTAGTCCACCAATAAGAGCATCCAATAATCTTTGCCTTCCCTTCTCTTGCAGAGATTTCCAGTTGACCAAAGAAATGGTGATGGAGAAGCCAAGTGCCCAGCTGGTCGGGCGAGAGTTTGTCCGACAGTATTACACACTCCTTAACCAGGCCCCCGACTACCTGCACAGGTACAACCATTAACGGTTCTGTTGAGTAATAAAAAAAAATCATAGCAGTCTGTAATATCATATCATGATCTTCTGCATTCAGTAGCCCCTTCCTGTCTTCCTCAAATTGATTTAACCGTTCTGTTTTTCTGCTCAGGTTCTATGGAAAGAACTCATCCTATGTGCATGGAGGCCTGGATGGCAACGGCAAACCAGTAGAGGCCGTTTATGGACAATCTGTAAGTCATTTGATTATTTCCAGAGCTCCTATGAAGCTATACTAGAACATACTTAACGTATACAGATCTTGAAATTGTTTTATACAAAGGTTTTCTGCCTTTCTCTCACCGTACAGTTTAATTCAATTCATAGACAGTTTGTAATAAAAACAATTATTCAATCTTTTTAATAGAAATTCAGGATTAGTTTTGTGGGTTTTTCTTATTAGTGGTGCACCATGTTTTAATGGTGTACTTAAGGGTGTAGTTGAGATCCTCAGTTACCCTCTACTTGTCTGCATAGAACAAGTTCAACTGCCCTCTAAACGGACGGTTAAATGATTGTCATGTTATTTCATTGACTCTGACACACTTGATGCGTCTATTAAACATTATACAATTAGACACTGCAGCGATCTCAGTTATCTCAGATTTGTTTTTTTCAGGGTAAATAAAGAAAGTCATCATAGAGAAGGGTCCTCTCTGTTGAAAAGTCTTCAGACTTTTTATTCTGCTCATATCAATATGATAGGGGATATAGTTATCATTATTTGAATCCAACCATACCATTCTGTCCTGTGCATATCTGGCAATTTACATGGACGTCCACCCTTTATCCAATATGCCGGATTAATTGGGTGTTAAAAGTGTGAGAATAGGGTGACTTTTGATTATTGGCATTACCAGGTAAAAGTAAGCGCCAACCGGCCTGAGGTGAAACGGGAAAACCAGTTACAATTAATGGTTCTATGAGCCTTTGGCCACAATAATCGGATGATCAATTTACATGTTAGGGCAGTTATGGAGGTTTCTCCACCATTCCCATGAACACGCATTGTTCACAATTTTTCAGGTATAGTTGCTTATACTCTTCTAAAATCTTACATACCAGATCCAGAGGCTAAACTGATACACGCACACACAGTATTGTGTGTACTGAGTGTTACGATTGTAGTTTAGAAAAGTGATAATAGAAAAAAACGTTTTTAAGGTTTTGTTCTTTAAACTACATTATAGTCTGCAATAAAAGAGACGATGGATTCATATTTAGTTAGTGTTTAACAACATCTTTGCAGCCTTGCCACCAGGGCCATGGAATTTTTTAAAATTTCTATATTTCTTTGCTTTTGCTTTAGTTTTTACCAGGGGTCCAACTTCTGGTCATCCAAATTGTGTCTCCAGCTGTAATTATGATCCACCACACTAAATGAATTGGTGATGAAACGGAAGCTTTATTAACTTATCATTGAGTGCCTTAAAAGTAGAATTGTTTTGTAATGATATGCTGGGCAGAAAATGCTGAACCCCTGAATGATAAAGAAAAGAGTGTTCAGGAATTCATTGAAAATGTCTCCCCTCTGCAGGAGATCCATAAGAAAGTGATGGCTCTGAGTTTCCGTGATTGTCACACCAAGATAAGGCACGTGGATGCCCACGCCACGCTGAACGAAGGTGTGGTGGTGCAGGTGATGGGCGAGTTGTCCAACAACATGCAGCCAATGAGGAAGTTCATGCAGACCTTTGTGCTGGCACCTGAGGTAAGGCGTTCGCTACTGTCAAACCATCAAAACCACATGTCCCGAGTGAAAACAATGTTGTAATGCGTGTTATCCTGTAGGGTACTGTCGCAAACAAATTCTACGTCCACAACGATGTGTTTCGTTATCAAGATGAGGTGTTTGGTGACTCTGACTCCGAGCCCCCAGAAGGTGAGAAATCTCCTTTTCAATTTTTTCCAACGTCTCCATGAGAAGTGTAATGTGTATGATTGTAACAACGTAGGGGCACATTTGTAACGTGAAGAGTATCATCGCGATTTAATATTTATTTGGTACAGTCAATGTCATTAACAATTAACTACATTTCAAAAGTCACCTTAAACCCAACAGATGTGTTAAGTACATGCCCTTCAACATTGAGCTTGCTAGCTAACTAACTAGCTTACAGACCGGAGTCTTCTTCGTCTAGAGAGCCACCATGTCTCCGCTTCAAACGCTCCAGCATTACTGACGTGCTCCACGCCAGGACCTGTCAGCTTTGCAAATCTTGCGGTGTACAACATATTTTGGCCGTGTTGAGGAACAACTGTTCCCACACCTTGGTTGTTTTTTGTCGCCCTCGTGTTATTTTTTACTTCCTTCTTTTTACGCGGTTTCGAGGGCAGTGTCCATATGTGACATTGGTCATATATCATATCTGTATTATTTGGATTATTGTAATGGTACACATGGTAGGGACTAAAACATGTAGAACTTCTTGCTGGAGTACTTCAGTTGCTCAGACGGAATAAATTGTTTCATTTATGGTTCAGTTAATTCTAAAACATGTTGTTTTTTTTACAGCAGGGCGCTGATGTGAATTTTGCCATGCTGAACCTGTTTGTGTTTTCAGAGTCTGAAGATGAGGTGGAGGAGCTTGAGGAGCGAGTCCCCTCACCTGACGTTGCTACTGAGGAGTCCGCCCCTTTCTACGAACCGGTGACCTGGTAAGAATAGTGGGCTGATAGGTCCTAGAACTTTAACTACATCTGTCCAGTTATTGAACATGCAGATTTTTGCTCTATATGATTTTCACTTTCATGTAATTCTTACTGAATTACACCAAGGCTCATACAAAAAATATAGGATTTGTCAAACAGTTTATCACAGACACCCTGCCGCCAAAGGCTTACATTCAGTAATAGTTCAATGTCTGCATGATTTAAAGAAACCCCACTAATTCAGCAACTGGGGGGAAAAGATGACACCCATTGAAATAAACTGTTCAGGCCGCCATAAATGTGCATGGGAAGGATTGGGTTTGGTTGGACTGTTTTCGTACCCAGAGGACATCTTATAAACTTCATTTCGTGGTTCGGGAACAGTTATTATCTATATTTTTTTAAATTGTGAATAGTTAAGTTTACGTTCATTCTATGACTGAGTTTTGTCTCAAGTTATGCCCCTGATTGTTTCATCTGTCCGTCCATCTGTATGTAACGAGGAACAGGATACACATTTCCTCATACATCCCTGGGCAGAATTCATTTTGATTTCACAAATACTTTGGAGGGTTTCCAAACGGTGTGCAATTCATGATTGGTTTCTTCAGTTGGCATATTTTTTTATTTTATTTCTAGGCTAATTTGAACGTAGAAGATATTCATGTCATTTTGCACACATTCATCTAATGAACTAGCCACATCAGCATTAATTGAGTTTTTCCAGTAGTTGTTTTATCTAAGTATGTGGGCGCGATGCTGATCTTTTGTGTAATTTGAATTAAAACTAGTATTAATTCAGCCAGAGATGGAATTTGTTTTGTTTAAAATTCTTGCTTAATTAATCAGGTACATGGCCTGATCTCAATTGAAGTACACGTGCCACCACTATCAACTTTGTGACAGATAATCTTCAGTACCTGAAAGTCCATTGCTGTACTTGTTTTTATCATTTATAGTTCGGAGCCAGTGGCCCCCGGGGAAGAGGAGGAAGCGGCTTTGGCAAGTCCAGAGCCAGAGCCTGAAGTGGAGAAGGAAGTTGAAGTCGCCGGTGTGGAACTGAAGCCGGAGGCAATGCTGGAGACACAAACAGATGCACTTATAACCGATGACCAGACAGAAAAAAGCCCTACTGCTTCCCCGCCAATCACAGAACCGGCCGCTGTACCCGCTGAACCTGCCCCCGCAGCCCCTGAAGAAAACAGGGTAGGTCTGACTATAAAACCTGTGTGTCTTTAAACAGTGGTGGGAGATTGTTTAACAGATGAAGAGTGAAGGTTTTTATTTTTCTGATCTGACAAATTTCATTTTTAATGTCTCCTGTGTCGTCCTACAGCCTTTCTCCTGGGCCTCGGTCACTAGTAAGAACCTCCCTCCCAGCGGGGCTGTCCCAGTCTCAGGATTTCCCCCACACGTTGTCAAAGTAACGCCCGCAGCACCGGTAGGAATGATTTAGCCTGAAAGGTCTGATTTGTTGTGTTCAACCTGACTTTGTTGGCACATAAGAGGGCTGGGACATGTTTAAGGCACTAACAGTGACAACGTACATATTCAGAAACTTAATCAGTGAGCTGGTTTGATGGTGATGTTGTCAGGTGTAAAAACATCCAGCACTCAGAGCTGGGTGTTATTAATTGACTGAGTGTCACTCAAAGGCCCTTGCACTTATCTGAGGGCCGATTGACGGCCCCCACACCACTGCAACCACAAACACCTGAAGAAATAAATACACGCCCTTTTATTTTCTCATTGACTGCAGTGCCAATAACATTTAGTCACTGTCATGATAAAGATCTGTTCGCTCAGTTATCCGATGTTTAACACATGGAAAGATGACCATCAGTGGGCTGATGGTCATAGGCAATATGTTAGTAACTGAAACACGGGCTGAGTCTTTCAGGAGCCTTTGTAATATGACCAAAACCTCCCTATTATGTTTTGTGTCCATAAACTACATTTCTTAGCGAGACACAAACTTGCTGCTGAACCTGTCAGTGTTTTGTCAGAATCCCTACCTGTTCCTTCGGTCGTCTCACCAAAGCACATTGTTGACCCTTTCAGCCCAGAGTGGAGGCAAAACCCGAGTCCCAGACAACGACAACGAGACCACAGAGAGACCAGAGGCCGAGGGAAGCGAGGCCTGGAGGTCCTCCTCCGGTACACAGAGGGACACGACCAGGTACAGGCGGTATGTCTGAAACAGATTAACAGACACATTCAGAAGACGGGTAGTTACGTTTTCTCACAGTTTATCTCCCCCCCCCCCCCCCCCCCCCCCCCCCCCCTTTTTTTTTTTTTCCAGCAAGGGAGGGTGAGCAGGGTGAATCAGAAGGTCGCCGGGTGGTCAGGTACCCCGATGCCCAGCAGCTTTTTGTGGGGAATGTTCCTCACGACGTGGACAAGACTGAACTCAAGGAGTTCTTTGAGCGTAAGTCATAATGGAGGCTGGAACAGTACCGCAAAAGCCTGTCAGAACAACACAAAACGTTCAGCATCATCTCGGGACAATCAACGGCCAACTGAATTAACATAAAGCAAAGCTCTGTGGTATAGCTGTTGACCATTTGAGTAAGACAGAGGTGTATATCTGCTTCAATCGGGAAAAAGTTCCCAACCCCTGAGGTCATCTTAAAAAGTGACTAGAAATCTGAATTCTTTTTAGAACCCATAGTTAATTACTGGTAGCATTGAGACTATTCAAATCTGACAGGGAAACACTTAGGAACCAGATCAACCACTGTTTCCAAAATCTGATTAGTGCAGTGTTTAATGACTGGCCAATGCAACAGCTGTGTTTTAACATGGAGTTGAATCCACCATGACCTTAAACTGACGTGACCGTTTCATGACATTGTGTCATTTATTAGATATGTTGTTTTTGGTGATAACTGAACTTTTGTTCATTGTGTTGCTGGTTTATTTCAATTATCATAGCTTAAGTTATCTAATTTCATATATTTAGCTAAAGCAGTCGAATATTGAAGTATGAAAGTCGAATAAGGTTATAAACTTCATGTCACTATTATGTAATTAATAACTGACTATATTTGACTGTCATGGATCATGTTCACGTTCTAGCGTGAGGCTGAACAGAGATCCTATTTTCTTGTTAAATCAATGGTAGAGACAACAGAACAGACGAGTGAACGCACATGTTCTTCACCCTTGGATAACGCCGACTCGATGCTACAGTGGCTTATTGCTGCCCCGTACTGTTTGTGATTAATGATAATTAATAATGACGGCTATTATCCAATAATGTGCTGGAATTCCTTTTTTTTTTTTTCGTTTTAGTCCAGTTGCTCAAGGTTGAGTAAAAACAGTTTCTCAAGTTGCTGCATATATTCACAATCAGCAGCAGCAGCTGTTGCATGGACTTCAGACTATGGTAGTCTTCAGATTTTAGTTTGACCCGGCGTGTCCCCAGTGACGATGCTTCTTGTGTTGTAGCAGACGCTGTACCTGTTTGGTTTTTTAATGTGTCTCGTTTCCCCTTTCAGAATACGGCACAGTCCTGGAGCTGAGGATCAACAGTGGAGGGAAGCTACCGAACTTTGGATTTGTGGTCTTTGACGACCCTGAACCCGTTCAGAAGATCCTCAGCAACAGGGTAACGTCTCAGGCTTTTCCTTCTTGGTTGCTCCTGAATGCTGCACCCGTGTTTATTGGTTTAATAGACCTGTGGATATATTTGAAATAATTTTAGTGACTTTTTCCTATGATAGTATGTTGATGCATCTAAATGTTGCTCTAATTAAATCCTGAAGGTGTGTTTGCACTCTTTGATAGATTAAAACAAACAATTTAACTAACTAGTTTTAATCTTGTGTCCTCAGCCGATCAAATTCAGAGGTGACGTTCGTCTCAATGTGGAGGAGAAAAAGACTCGATTGGCCAGGGAGGGTGACCGGCGGGATATGAGACCCCGTGGTCCGGGAGGTCCAAGTGGTCAGAGAGAGCGAATTGGAGGTGGTGGTGGAACACGCGCCCCCCCGCCCCGGGGAAGCATGGCGCAAAAACCCAGCTTCGGCTCCGGACGGGCCGCCGGGTCCAGTGAGGGTCGCTATTCTACCCAGCGCCAATGAACAGCCTGGGCTCCAAACCTGAATTAGATTACTTTTTGGATTGATCATTGATTTGTTGCAGCAGGAACAGATTGGACAGAATTTAACAACAAAAAAGACCCCTTATTTACATCACACATTATGAATCTATGTTGCTTCTCACACACACACACACCCAAACGCGCCTTCATCTGACTTGTGAGATTCTCAGGAGGATCTCTGGTTATCAATGCAGGTTTGGTTGAGACATTTCACGCCAGCTCCTGCTGAGTTCAGCCAGTCTCGACGTCTCTCGTGAAAATGGCTGCCTCCTCTCCTCCCCCACCCCCCTCCTGATTCTGCTTTCTCACCTGCTGCTTTTTGTTTCCCTGAGGAATCCTGAATGTCACTCCTCTTTTTTTCCTCTTATCCTCTTTGTCTCCTCCACCAACATGTATTATCTGGACTATTTTTTGTTTGTTTTTCATGCTGAACTTGAACTTATTAAAGAAACAAAACATGCAAACAGATGAAAAAAGGGTAAATACTACTTGAATCGGGGATTAAAAACCCAGAGGTTAGTTTTTTCGCGTTCTCTCCCTGTTTCTTAAAGGAACGTGTACTTTACTGCTTGGGCAATCCTGTGTATTGCTGCCACCGTTGTATCTAGCGATGGATCTGTCTTATCTTTTTATTCTATCAGGTCAAGAGCTGAACTGTAGTGATTTATTTGATAATTGTTGGCTTGTAATATGTGGATTCACGGACACGTCTGAATGGAGCATGTATCAAATCCTGTCAGGCTTCTTCTACCGATGCACTTCATTTGTCATCATGTCTAAACTGAACTCACCTGCCGATGAGAGAACTAAATTAAAAAATAATTTACTGTTTTAAATCTTTGGTCTACTTGATCTGCTTGGCTTCTGAAAGGAAGTCCCAATCAACAGATGCCTCTTAGGCTACAGCAAGCTTGTTGGCCGTTCTGCCCTCAAATGAGCAGGTAGTCCAACAGTTGTGTAAGATTTCTACAGAATTTTAAGTCAGAGTTAAAGTTGAGAAAGCTAAAGAGCTAACGGTAGCCCCCTCCTTGATATTATTTAAGATATGCTTATATTTTAATGGTATTTTGTACATGAAACTAGCAAGTCAGTATTTGGGGGAAAATGACTCCAACCAATACCAGACCCACGCTACACAGCTGATCCAGGACCTGTCAAAATATCCCTCCCATAAAAGGGGTTTTCCAGAAAGTTTGATGAGGGGAAACAGTTCCTTTCCCCAGAGGTAAGGAACTGGTTTCTGTTCGAGAAAGCAAGGTGGATTAAACTGAATTGGTTACTATGGTAATGTGAACCCAACCTCACTGGCAAGTTTTCTTTAACAAACCCAAAGTCTTCCTCACTTTCTCTCCCATCTGTGTCTAAAGCGCTTCAGTTTTATCATGTCATATTGCAATATATTTATATATTGCAATATGACATATCGGCTGAGGATATCGGCTGATATCATTGGTCTTCACATTCCATCACTTACCAGAAGAAGAATCTCTAGACGTACATCGCTTAGATCCGAGCAAATGGGAGCTTTGGGAATTGACACTACTGGAATAACCGTAGAGGTTTTCCCTGTCATAAGATTCCAAGTAAAGTGAGGTCAAATGTATCTGTCAGCCAGCCATCCTTTTCCCCCCTCCTATCTGGGGTTGGGGTTGTAGCAGCAGGCCAAGCAAGTTGTTAGATATCTCCCCAGCAACAATCTCCAGCTCGTTGTATGTAATCTCATGGCTTTCCCTGGTCAGATGAAAAATATAATTCCTCCTGTTTAAATTTTAGCAGCTGTCACTACACTTGGTGGTCAGACATAAAGACAAACTCTAGGTTATTGATACACCTTTGCAATTATTATATTCAAAGAAAGTGTGGGGGAACTATGAAATACATTCACTCAGGCAGGAATTTCCCCCCACGCAGGTTAACTTTCCGTTGCATGAACCATGTTCCTCTTTTAAGTATAAGCTCTTGAGCGCATTTAAACTAAGAGGTCAATAGGCGTGGAGTATGGTGACTATGGCGTTTCACTGGTTGCCCCGGTGAATCAAAGCATCAAACTGCTAATGGTGGCTTTTGATGGAGAGTTTAACTCGGGGAGTTCACAAACTCTGGGTTCAGCAGAGCTGAGGTTTTAAGTTTGTTTAACCAACATTTCTTGTACCCCCACGCCTCCGCCTTGCGTTTATGCCGTACTAACGTTTGATTGGTCTCAGTTAATATCTTCATGTCTATCTCAGAGGTGGAATAAACGCGACATAGCCATTTCAGCACTTCGGATTTGATCCATATGTAAAGTGCGTTATAAATTAAATGTATTATTATTATCATTATACAGAATGGAGAGGCGTCAGTGTTGTAAGCTCAATGATATTTATTGTATTTGAACAATAATCACACCTGTGTGATCAATAAAGCCAAAACCCAAAGAGATGTACGATAATTTCACCTTTTTTTAATCTTCAAGTAAGTGCCACGTTGGCATTTTAATTAATTTGCCAACACGTTATAGATATGAGGCCTGCATCAGTGAGTACACATTTACTCATGAGACGTCTTTCCAGCCAATCCAACAGATGAACGCTTCATCACCAGAACAACAAGCACAGACGGGTGGTGGGTTCAGAGACAGGCGCTGTCACCTTAGAATATAAAAGAGTAAGAATCAGGATGCAAATCAGATCCATGTGATCGTTTTTCTCAAAACGCAATCATTTCAAAGCCTCTGGGACAAAGTTTCAAATATCAACCACCTGAAAACGCTGAGGGCTGGAAGAAGGGCGACCCAGGCCCGTCTAGAAACATCTGTGTAGAAGGTACTGTAGACACAGAAACATGCTGAACATCAGTAAATATTTGGTTCATTGCTGAAAACTCTTCATTTTGAATGTAACTTTTTGCTCTCACGTCATTTTTACTCTTACTTTTATGGATCCACATAGTGACCAAGATGAATTTGGAGTTATTTCTTAGCATTATCTCTGATAAGTTGGCTAAATTAATATTGTAGTGGATGAAGGGAATGTTTTTCTCCAGAAAAAGACTCTGGAATAAAATCGCTTTCTAATATAAGGCTCCAGGTGACAGTTAGACATCACGGATCAAACGCATTATCCTTTTGCGTTGTGTCATTTGTTGTCGGCTAAAGTCGGCAGAACGACTTGAACCATCTGAGGGGAAACAGGACTGGTGTCTTTAGTTTTGTCTTAGAACTGTGAGAGGGACTCCCTGGGTTCTGATCGTGTTGAGGCCGGTGCGACGTTTGTGAGCTCCTGTCTGCATTCTTGTGTTCTGTGTCAGAGGTGAACATGGTGTCATGGTGCCGGGTTTCTTACCCCCGCCAAGGAGGTCAGGTTTTCACTCCTGTGCATTTGTCTGTTTTTTCGTTTGTTTTGTTTGTGGGTAAGGTTAGAAAAAAACTACTGGATGGATTTGCATGAATTTAACCCAGAGGTAGATTTGGGTTTATCCTAGAGGAGATTACATTCTGGTGACGTTCCATGTTTTGCAGCATTTCAAATAAAATAAAATAATGAGACGTTTGGAGTGGCGTCGTCACATGAATGAATGAATGAATGAATTTTTCCTTAACATAGCCTACTGTTGTACCTTGGCGGAGGAGTGAGCTCTCTTAGTGCTTTTTCTGGTTTTATTTGTTTTATTAGATTAATGTATTCGGCTTTGACTTCTCACTTGCTGCCTGGGTGTTTTCCCGCCTTTGGGATTGTTGACTGTTACCCCCTGGGTCTAGTAATCTTCCCTCCGGGGTGCATTCAGCGTCAATCCTCACCTCTTTCTCTGTGAGTTTGCTGTCATACTGTGTCTATTTGCCTGCAGTTTGAGTTTCTCTACAAGTGTTACTTTATCAGGATACATCATTAAATCCTGTAGATGTCTCAGTGATCTGCAATTGGGTCCTTCTCTTCTCCAATTCCATGTTTATAGCAAATGTGACTTTAAAATCTGAAAATACAATATCAGAGAAGGTCTCATCTGATAACAATCATGTTGATAAAGCAACCAGCAAATTATTACATACTGGTAACTAATCCAAAAATGTATTCAGGTTATTAAAGGTGAATAATCAGAACTTTAAATTCCTGATTTCACCTGAACTCAGGATGGCCCGGGTGTGTGAGAATGGAGCCTTGAGCTTGTTGCAGGTGATTCATGAAACACATCTGATAATATTTATACCCAACACAACTCTGTTTCTCTTGAAGAGCAGCTGAAATAAAAGCAAGGAGCAGAATTCTGCTACCTTTTATATCAAAAATAATTGTTCTTATGTAGGTAGAAAGGGTCAGTGTCTCACTGAAGGACATTTAAGGGCTGATTAATATTATACATGGATAGCTGTATTTGTTGAACTCTCTGAACTGTTCTCTGGTGAGTATCACTATTCAGTGCAGCCCTCCTGCTGTGAACAAACACATCATTAGTTTTTGTGGACCAACATGGCTCCCAGCATGTTCTGGTCCAGCTGGAGGCAAGACCCCAAGCACAAATATACACACTCTTTTTTTTTAGCTGGACTTGGATCTACTTCTTGATGTGTTATAAAGTGTCAGAATGTTTTTTAACCTCATTAGGTCATTCCATTGTGACGTCTGTGGCTCAGCGGGTGGAGCGGCCTTCTTCCAATCCGAAGATCAGACAGTAGCCGGCAGTGATTGGCAGAATTCAATGTGTGGTGGTGCTCAAAACGCGCTCCCTCGTGTGGCTGAAGGGTATACTGCAGTTCTAAATCTAGAATAATAGTCGAATAAAAGTTTTATTTCGTGACCCAAAGAGAATCTCGTGACCCACCTTTGGGTTGCGACCCAGTCTTTGGGAACCACTGGTCTAAGCAGGGACAACTGGTGAAGTGGTGACAGGGTCACGCTCTCCAAAGGTTCATTGATGCACAGGGAGTGAAGGCTAGCCTTTGCTGTACGCTGCTACTGAAGAGGCACTGCAGGTTCACAGTTTGCTGAGAAAGATCATCTCTTACAAAGATGTCGGACAATAAAAAAAAAACCCACAGCAAAGATTTATTTGCAATTTTTAATACTTTTTCTTTTGTGATTACACAGATCCTTGAGTCGAGTAACAGAAAACAGAAGATCCAACTCCAACAACCTTGATAATGTTCAAAAAGAGATTTTTGTTCAGAAAACCTTTAATCGTTAATAGAATTAGTAGTATGACATAATTCAATAAATATTTAGATATATACAGGTACAGCAGAAACATTACATTCTTTTTTTCTAAAATTGCTTCACATTTTTTGTACAAGCCAAAATATCTGTCATTGTATTTATGTTCATGCAAAATATTGTTTCTCAGGTAATTGAAAAATAAAAAGAATTTGCTGTTCACATTTTTTTTTCATAGTGTTTTGATGTGCACTCTCTGTTTATAAGCATCATAATGTAAGTTTTGCAAATCAAATGGGTGCACTTTGTGCCAATACACAATAGAAGCGAGTAAAGCAAAAATTAAGGCCATTCCAACGTTTGCAAAGAAAATAAATAGAATAATAATAATAATGTTTTCTTTAATTCACAGCAGTTCAGGAGTAACCCCCCCACCCCACCCCACCCCTCTCTCCCTCAGGGCATCAGATTGTAAAATACATACAATAAATGAACTCCAAAAACTAATAATTAATCATCTATAAATCAATCCATGCTATTTTAAAATCCAGTTCAGAAATTAAGAATTTATATAAACTTCCAAAAATCCTTCATTATTCAGTCTGTATGCATCCCATCACAAAGTAATGCAATATAAACCCAGTATCTACCTCATTTTATGAACCCCTCCCCCCTGTATAGTATAACAATGATTAATACAATGGCAATGGAACCTACACACACAACAGCCACGCCCGAATCACGATAGATGATAGTCGAATGAACGCATGATATGGTCCTACGCCCTTCTTTTGTAGTTGCATATGCAACCCCCATATGGCACGAGGAGATCCAGACGTGTTCTCTGGAAAATGCTGATGAACGGAGTTGATTCCGACTGACTGCAGATGCGGTGTCAGACATGGCACACAATGAAAAAAGAAACGTAGAAGAAATCAGAGCCTGCCTGATTAGGTCATGATCAGAGAGGAGTGGCTGCAAATGGGGGGAAGAAAAATGAAGGCGTCATTTATTTCTACAAGCCTGAAGGGACGGTCTTATATTAGAACTCTAAATTCAATAAAATAGGTTATTCCTTGATCTATTTTGGGTTTAATTTGCAATACAATTGTGATAAACCATCTCCATCCCTTACGCCAGGATGCAAAAAAGCTGCCTCTTCGTAAAGTTCTTTTCTTTATTGGATCTGTAAAAAGGGCCTTGGCTTCGGAGGATAGGGGAACACATTCTGTGCTACGCTATTAAAAAACATTACCATTAATGAGGATGGATTAAAGGAAAAAGAAGCCTGAGCCTCAACAGCATTTCAACTTTTGCATTTTAGCTCGTCAAAAGAAAAACATCTACGTGTGTTAGCCGTAAAGTCAACGCTGCTAGCCAAATCATTTTAGCATTAGCTCTGAGCTACGTTTATCTTCACCGGTGTTGATCTTCAAAGGAAAAGCATGAATGGAGGGTTTGGACGGGAAACGCTAGCTGGAAGTTGCTCACAAGTCTCCAATCACGTAAGCTGAAGAGCTTGTTAGCTAACTTTTCACTTAGCTAAGAACAGCGTTTAAGCCTTACAACATACATCAGCAACATGACGTCTGCTTTTAAAGTTAGAGTCTGCTCTGTGCTGTTTTTGAAGAATACGTTCTTTGTGACGCTACCATGAGAGGATAGACATGTATGAAGGTTTCAATGGGAAATATCATTTGGCAAATCTAAGCAATGTGACTAATCCGTCTATTTTATAGTGTCTCTGCTAATTATCATTATGTACTTATTATTGTTTTAAGTATAGTTTGCAGTTTGGATAAAACAAAGGGCTTTTTATTGGATCGTTATCTAATGCTATGAGAAACACCAAGACAAAAGTCTGAATGGACCCAACAGAGAAATGCTGGCTGGAAGAACAAAAGGTGGTAACACCTAGGTCTTTCTCCTATTCATGTTCTGCCCCATTCTTCTTATGTGCATTAGCTTAAGAGCTCATGTTTTTTTTGCCAATTTGGGTGCTAGTAGTTTTAAAAACAATAGCAGATTTTTATATTCTATCATATGAGGAATAACATGAAGTATGGAGTAAGGAGGCCAGGCAAAGTCTTTCTATCTGGAAGTTGAACATAAATCTCTTTTAGTATTAGCTTTTAGCTGTGTTTTGGAAAAACTAAGGACCTTTTGTTGGATCGTTCCCTGTGATGTGAATTCAAAAGGAACACCGCGAAGGAAGGTCCTAAGGAAGAAATGATTCCTGGAAAACGGTCACAAATCTAATTTCAAGGAGGCTAAAGAGGATGTTTGCTAGGTTTTTGATTATCTTGGGACGTCGCCTTTTACCCGTACACTACACTCCATTGCCCCTACGTATACAAGATTTAAAAAACTACCGTTATTTGCTTAATTTAGTATTGGCTCTGAAAACGTTTTGAAAGAACAAAAAACTTTTTTGAGTGTTACTTGCTATGTTTTCTCGTAGGCCACAAAGAAAGCCTATTAATGTAGAAATTCTGGAAGGAAGTTACATTAAATACATTACATTAAAAAACTCTTAAGCTAATTCATTTGATTTTGCGTAGATGATATTCTTATCACATTATTGCTTTTGGGCAAATTGGGTATGCAGCTATCTAATTAGCTTAACGTTGCTCCCGTAGAGCCTCAGAAGGGATAGTTATCAATAAATGTATCACGATAAGCAATCATTAAAAATATAAAGCATCCTAGTTGATCATGACCTCTAAATGTTTTGTGTCTCTGCAACCGGGAATAATTTACTGAACTAAATGCATATTTGTGGGGTTGGATTTAATGGCACTTCAAAGTTCGAATGTGAACAGAAGCATGTGCGTGGCATAGCCCTTCCGATCACACATTTGACTAGTATTGAATTTATCAGGGAAAGAATAGACTCTACGCAGATGATAACACAGAAATAATGATCTATTTCCCATAATATGTCTCATTACTTGTAAATAAAAAAAAAACAATGTAGGTGTAAAGGGGAAAGGGAGGTGATAGTAAATAATAAATAAATAATTCACATGAAAAAATGCCTGTTGATCGTAATTGGATTCGCTTGGAATAATAACTTAATCTGGGTTTCATAGCTAATCTGGAAAACGCACACTGCATCTGGCAATCTGGTTAAAAAAAAACAACAACAACCTGAAACTGAACACAGTCTGAATCCAGCAAATATTCAAACAAAAGGAAACAAAAGCAGTATTTGTCTCAAAAACAAGTTGGACTTAAGCTAAAACATCTAGAGAGTTTCATGTTAATATTTTCATCTGGATCATCAGACAATAAAGATGGGTCTTACAAAATAAAAAATATCAAAAATGATGTGAAGTTAAGTTTGCTAGTAAGATCTTCCAGGAAAACAACTGAAAGTCATGGAGCCTTAATTTGTTCAATGAAGAATCCCTTTCAACTTTGAAATATTCTCCCACTTGATAGTTTGATCTTAAAATCAGAAATCTAGAACATTTGCAGGTAAGCATCAAGTAGGATGAGTGATTAATTGAAATATTAAATCTATATTTCCATTTCTTACACTGCACTCACTGTTGGTATTACATTTGGAGATAGAGGCTATTAGCCTATCTTAGCATCAAGGCTGGTGGCAGAGAATAGTTTCCTCTTCCCTCTCCCACCGCTGGTCTCCCGGTGTGGGCGTGGGTTGACCGCAAAGGCTTCTTCCTGTAATTTGAGTGAACTGGTGACTCTAATTTGTCCGTGAGTGTGTCACGGACACACGGGTTCTTTAGCTGGGACAGGCTCCAGGGACCCTGTCCGCCATCTTGGACAGAATGAAAGACTATCAATGTATGAATGTTGAATCAATTCACAAACAAATTTTATAAACAGGTTTTGCTAAGCCTCCCAAATTCAGGACCAAACTTAAATGACTGAATGTAGACATTTCAAAATGTCAAAATGTCGGGTGAAAAGAATCTTATATGATACAAACCACGTTCACATTTGAAATTGACACTTAAATAAAGAACAATTTTGGTATTATTGTGTAGATAATTAAAAAATCTGATACAACAATCTGTGCAGATACATATTGTATAACTTCACTGTAAGCATTTCTTTCCAAGTTCAAACTGGATCAATCCTTTCCCCCCCAGAACCATTTTTCATCTGCGTGTTTTTGGGGCATCACTTTATCCTCTCCATTCCTTCCATTTTCACCAATAAGCTTGAAAGATAGCAGCGGGATGAAACAACCCATCGGAAGTGTGGACAACTCATAATTGCATATACTGATCATTGCATAGAGAAGCCTGGTGCAAATCAAATCATCAACTGAGTCCAGTCCGACATGGCTACAGCAAAATAAATCACTCTGTGGGTGTGACATTGCAGCTTTTTGGAAATGATGGCGCTACGGTTGGTGCAAGTGAATGAGACGGAGTTACAGTCAATTAAGGTTTAACAGGTGATATAATCAGTATCATTTACAACATATGTCCTCAGAGCCGGGGACAGGAAGGGTGTCACATTAAGGCGGGATAAAAGCAAGGAAGCACTAATAGGATGTAAACGTGTTTCAGTCCCACCGAGAAAAGCAAATGAGGATCTGCAGTTTCACTCCACTTCCAACTGATAGAAACCCGCCAACTTAAGAACTGCGAGGAGACGTTGTTTCCGCTCCTCCTGACCTAATGGTCAGGGCGCTGTACAGCCACAATGTCTACTTGGCACATGAAACAGTATGAAATAAACGAACGACAAGTAGATGGACACAACAGACACGTGAGCTTTTTTGTCTCTTCACTTCAGCACTGCTTGTCCAGTGTTTCTTTTTTTTCTTTTTGTCTGGTTGTTTGATCGACAGTGGCGGCAGCAAACCTCTGAACAGTTCAAGGTGTTGGCGGCGGGGCGGGGAAGTAAAGCGTTGAGGAGTGCTCGCAATACACACTGTAGCAAATCTAGATATAGAAGAATGCATGATCCTTGCATTGCCGTATTTAAAGGAAGCACTGATCTGACTTTTTTTTTTTTTTTTGGTGAAAAATCCCTCATTTCTAGTTGCCCACCTTTTGAAATAATGTTTATTTCCCCCCATTTATGATAGATATATAAGTATATTACACTGCTGTATGCGTCTCACACCCTCCCCATCCCCACATTACTTTTTCTTAATGAAGTCACGGAAAAGAATCTTAAATCAAATACTCTTGTCCCCCCGCAGATGTCATTTTTCATCTTTTCATTTATATATTGCCACATTCATAAATCATGCATTTTACTGCATTGCTATTGCACTGGTCCGGATTATTCAGGACGTGTGAAGATACGGGACGGCGTCGGGAGCCGAGGGAAAAGAAAGCAATAAATATCTCAAAGAATATCTAGTAGGTGTGTTCAAGAGGGGCACCTGCCACGAAAACTGATTCATCCTTGAGCGAACGACGGTTGGAGGAGGACAAGGAAAGAAGGAGTGAAAAAAGGGGCAATGATGTCACCTAAACAAGCCATCTCTATTTTTGTTCTCCTCCTCGCACTCCTCCGCCGCTTCTCGACTACTGCTTGTGGATGTCCTCACTGCGGATGATCTTGTAAATGATCCAGTAGAAAATGTTAAAAATGAGGAAGACGAGTGGGAAAGCCACGCGAGACACCGTGTCGATCCGCTTGGCTCGGCCGATGAACAGCTTCTTCATCTCCTCGATGCTCTTCTCCGGTGCGGCCGAGGCCGGCGCGTTGTTGTTGTTGCCCTTGATGGCCATGCCGTCTTTGGCCTGCAGGCAGGTTGGGCCCATGCCGTAGCCGGGGAAACTGAAGCGCCCCTCGCCTGTTTCATCCTCCTGCAACACAGGCCAAAACTCAGGCTGTTAGGAACCAGAGAAAGACTGTTGGAGGTGTGTGTGTGTTTATGATTGAGTGTGAGGTCGGTTCAGTTAATCACAAACAGGTTCACACATCACAACCACATTTCCTTAAGACATGAAGTTTTTCTGAATTAAACTAGAAACGTTTTAATCCTTTTTTATTTTCCAATCTCAAAATGCTTGAAGCTCTGACTCAGAACATAACTCACTGCACGGTTTTGTGTGTGAAAGCAGACTCAGACTTTCAGACTGTGTCACACGGGAGAAACGGAATCATCCCTGCAAACCAGCTGCACCATTCAGGGGGGATTCTCACATCAGTCTTCTACAGGGGCTCAGCCCATAATCAGAACCTGACGCACTTACAGTCATTTGCAAAGCTGTTTAAGCCATTAATAAATCACTCAATCACATATGACAATTTCATTTACCACAATAAAACTTAAAATGAATCACCAGGGAGTCACAACAGTTTTACCAAAGAAAATATCACTACAAAAATATGAAATCGGATTTTTACAGAAACCCTCTCATTTTGTCAAACCCCACTTAAGTGAGTTAGACCATAATGCCTTCAGAAACAAACTAATTAGTTTGGTGGTCTGTTGGGTTGTAAAATAATAATAATAATAATAATAATAATAATAATAATAATAATAATGATACTGCAGCCAAATGCTTAGCTGCCAACTCCCTATCTCCCTTTACCTATTATATGTTTATGATAGGTAAAGAAATAGCTGGAATACAAATAAAAAGCAGGATTTGATGATTATTCTAACACTCATACAGTATTCACATGTTATTATATGTGTGTTTCTGTGTATTTTGGAGGATGTAGTGTGTCTCAGTTAGTACGTGAAAGTTACAACTACCACTGATTAAAGGACGCGTCAGCCGTGCTTTCATTGGCTGGTTTCAGAGTGGGTTTGTACTGGCATCCATCCACCACCCTGAGGACATTTGGCTTTCATTTATTTGGCCGTGGGTTGTACCCGGTTTATGCACCTTTTAACAAGCAAAAAAGAGTTTGGCACCATGGCATTTGGATTATTAGCTATTGATCATTTCAAAAAGGGCCTTCAACAATAATCAAAATGCATAAAATATGGATAAAACGCCATCATTTCAAATTAAAATGGAGAAATGAAATCCATCCATCCATCCATCCATCCATCCATCCATCCATCCATCCATCCATCCATCCATCCATCCATCAACAATACAATCGAGTAAACCTTGACAATGTAATCACTTTATTTTCAAATGTAATCTGGGCTCCTTGTAGTTATTTTGTAATCTCATTGTGTAATCCTGATTACATGTAGGAAGCTTGAAGCTCCGATGTCAGGATGTCGGTCAGTATCTGTGGCTCTAGTTTCTTCACCATTGGCATTAAACTCTTTTCTGTGGCTTTTCTGCTGATTGAGCATGTTGAATTGGGAACAAAGGAAAACACTGCTTTAAGTTCCACAGTCTGTAAAGTCTGTCTGCAGTCCTACATCTTGTAGATTCTGAGAACTACCATCTCCTGGAATGGAGAGTTATTTCCACTGAAAGTACAGAGCATCGGCTGCCGGCTGTATTTATCACAAGCTCCTCAAGAGCAGTGTTCCTGGTCTCCACCAGTTCCTTCAGGTCCGTTTGGTCTGCCTGGGGCTTAATCTGTTTCTACTTAGGCTCCAAACTAGTTACCAAGGAAACTGCTTCTCAGTGAGCTAAAATAAAGATAAGCATTTAAAAAAAAATATATAAATATCTTCAAATGTCCTTCTTCTCAAGTTACAATTAATAAATAATAATAATAATAAAGCAGATGCACCCGTGTCTTTTCAGAGAGAAATCCCACCAGAACAGTTTTAACAGCTCAACAACCGTTATTACGTTTCCCCCCAAATAAAACACAAAATGCTTTAGTCAAAATTACTCTCTCAAAATGATCCAACACTTCATGAAAAGCGTCTCTGGGACTTTGTGGAGACCGTTTTGCAGCTGACCGGTTCCAGAAATGTTAATGAGGTGTAGAAGAACTTGAGAAATATATTACAGTTCAAATATTTGTGTTCTTTCATGTTCTACTCAAGTAGATATTAATATTGTGTGACATTTTTAGGGTCACACTAGAACATAAAGACTGACGCCATGACATTTATGGTTCTGTAGTTGAAACCCAGAATTCCAACAGTCCAGATTGGTCCCAGGATGAATAGCGTTCATTAGATATCCAGAATGGAAAAGGCTCCCTGGCATGATTTACTTTGTTACTGTAAACACCACACACAAACGATTCATAAATTATATTGACCACATAGCTGGGCTCTGTAAAAGTCATCGATACGAGCGGAAGCTGAACAGAGAGCGTCTTCATCCCTCCCGTCAAGGAGAGTGATGGGGTGAGTTGGGGGGATTGACTGGACTTGATTGATTGACAAGCGCTGTATGCGAGGTTATGGCGAGCGTGCAGCATTTTCACCTGGGCAAAATGAGATATTGAAAGTCCTATCTGGGCCATCACCCTGCCTTTTCATTACTGGAGACACATTGACTTCCTTATCTGGTTCAGAGAGTCCAACACAAACACTGAGAGTGTATGGGGGTGGAAACCAAAAATGAGTTCCTCCAAAGTGCCCGTCAAAGTTCAACCAACTGCCCTGAAATAAAAAATCATCCACTATCAAACTGTTTTTCACCTTGTTAGGTTGGACCGTCTCGCAAGTTCAGTAAATATGTCTTTTATTTCATTCCAGCTATCGGGTAGTCACGGGTTTGCGTCACTTATGCGGGTGATGTCAACCAACTGAAATGATCCGGCATTTAAATGAAACACAAGTAACGCAAGTTTTCACATTTAAAAGAAAGAGAGTGATCCAAAGGCAAACAGGAACGCAGCCCGAGGCAGGAAAACACAAAACGTGGGAAGCAGCAATCATTGGCAGCAGTAGAAGTAGCACTACGATCCATCTGGTGGGACACGCGTTGAAGAGGGAAAATGACCTGCATTTCAAAGAGCCAAGCAGAGTAACCAGACTAAGATGTAGTAGTACTTATCTACTTACACAAATTATTTGACTACCTTATCATTTTAAATTTTGGATACGGAGTAACTATTTTTATAGGGAGCATCATTTAATAATATCCATTTTTTAGAAGAATTTTACGTCCCTCCATTCTAACGATGTCATCAACTCTAACTCTCAACAGTCCTGCAATAATCCACCATTACAAAGTCTGAAACAACCTCAAATGAATTCACTTAAACCAGAAAACTTTTGAGTATCCATAAAAAGATCACATTTCTTTTTATGGCACCATTTTGCATTCTTTGTGATTACTGTAAAAGCTGTTTAGAGAATTGTTAGAGAATTGAATGTCTTACCAGAGTTTCTAGATTAGTAACATGGCAAGAAAAATGCACAGAGGAATGATGATCGGTTTGTTTATGTGCTTTAAAATCTGGCAGACAGAATAAATAAAAAATAAGCTAATATAATCAATATGACAGAAAAGAGGATAAAAGTGTTCTAAAAATCAGATAAAATGGGGATAAGATCCGAGGTAGGATATGTCTCACCTATACGGGGCTCCAGATGGCGGCTAAAACGGTCGCCAATTTTGTGACCTTTTGTTTCTAATCTGCCGGTCGCTAATGAAAACCATCCAGACGCAAATATACAATACATACAAACACATAATTGAAAAAGAAATGGCCATAGGTTTAGTTTGTGTTTGTGTTGCCCACCTAACTCTCCAGCTGGAAATAAACCGCTACAAGCGCTGATGGATAGTTTTTCCTAATGCTTTTCTAAAAAGCAAGATAATATATTTATCATCGGGAGAACGCAGTCCAATGCAAAGGATTGGACATTGATGGGGTTTTGGTAACAAGACTACAGCATATTGGACATGGCACGTTTCGTGCAAAGAAGATATTTTTCACACAATGGGACGAATTGCAAACAAAGGCAGAAAGTACAGAATGGAAAGAAAAGGTATGGCAGACATTTATCATTGTACTCAAATTTTTGGCTCCTGAAAATTTAATTTGGCTCCTAAATATCATTTATATAAATATAATAAACTTTTTTGTACTAAATGTATCCGAATCAGAATGCCTCTTATTGTCATCGCATATCGCACAAAAAGAAATAAGGTGCTTCTCCGGGTGGAGCAGGATACGCTAGCATGTATAACTTTCACATAAATGTATGTCTATAGAAATGCTTGTGTCTTAGACCACCAGGTAGCGATCCATTTTTGGCACCTCATGTCCCTGTTCTGTCCTTGTAACCACACCAACCCATCTATTACTGTTAAAACACACACACATGCACACACAGACTAACACACAGGCACACACACACTAACACACACACACACACACACACACACACACACACACACACACACACACACACACACACACACGGACACACACATATACACGGAGGATGTCTACGATTGAACGACGATGCTAGACGACCTCTGTCCGTCCTTCAGTGGCGCTGCTAAACTATTACAGATGCGCTGCTTTATTCTCCCTGCCTTGTGATTAATGTGGAGGGCGGAGAGACGTGAGGAGGAGGCGCAATGAGGAGCACAGTGGAGGGAAAAGAATATGCGAGTAGAGGAAGGACAAACGTAATCCTGCAGCCTGGCAGACACTGTTCAGGGCAAAAAAAGGCATTGTTTTAGATTCCAGGTTCTACACCCGTGGATTGCAAAGGTGACGCATTAACTGCAGACCTGCTTAGAAATAAGACCAGGATAGATTGATGGATGAAGAGATGGATGAAGGGATGGATGGATGGATGGGTTGGACATTGTATGCAATGGATTTCCTTGCTTTGGCATGCAGCTAACTAACTCTGTCCCTCCTTTCTTTACATCTGGTCTTCCTTCCTTTTACTGTCTATTTTTCTCTCGGCTTTTCTAAAGGGATATCATAAAAACAACAACCTTTCATCGCAGAGAATAGATAGAATGTACCCGTTACGTTTTGGCATAGATCTGAATAAAGGGACATTCTGAATTTTTCTTTGAACATTGCAAGATATTGCTATTTTCAAAATGTGTTTGTCATTTATGCTGAAAATACTACAAGGATTTCCATGAAAGTGGGTGAAAGGTTGGAAATTCTGTCAAAGAAGGAACCATTTAATTATAGAGTAGATGTGGACAGATCCATTATTTCGTTGTTTAAAAAAAAAAAATAATAATATTGTGAGAACATGGTGGCCCGCAATTCAGACCTTTAGGCCTTGTTGGAGATATGAGATCTCTTTCCTGATGGAACCAAGTCAAAGTTGCTCTCATCATACTTCAGGCAATCAGGTATAGATCAGATCCACTAAGATGCAAATTCTGCATTTAGCCTTTAACATGTAATGACAAAAATCCAAATGTTGATATGGCCATCATCTGAGATGGTCATATGAATGACATGAGAAGGGTCTTATCTGCCCCTGAGGACAGAGGATCCGGGGTTGGTAAAGCCGGATACATCCTCGGCATTAATACAGAGCATTGAGGGTGTGTGTTGAGGATCTCTCTTCTGCACAATTGGGACACAGCCACATCAGAGCATCTCTTCTTTCATGCAGAACTTGTACCTCCAAGATGATTTCAGACTGAAGAACGATCCGCTGTCTATGCACGATGATCGAGGGAACACATTTATAAAATAACAGTTGCCCCATCCATTTTGCATTGCCATGCTGTTTATCCCTGATGGGACTTTAAGTGAAACGTCCTCAGTGAATGAGTAAAGGGAATAAGAAAAGCAAAAACAGAGTAAGGGGAACTGGATGAGAGACAGAATGGAAAAAGGAGAAATCGTATAGTTGGAAGGCAGTAAAGAGGAAGGTCAGAAAACAGAAGGGAACGGCTGAAGGACAGAAGGCAACAATATTGAAAAGCTGATAGGAAAGAAACATGACACAGTCTTAAAAAAGAGGTGATGAAAATGAGAGGAGAGGCGAAAAGAAAGGGAGCAAGAGAACCAGTTAGCTCATTCATCCATCATGCTTTCCACTGTGATTGAAGCGTTTATATCTCTGCCTCTGCTGATGTGATTAATCGAACCGATTAGTTGGAAGCAAACTGCGTCAGGTCTGCCTTCCTCCCCCATCTCCTCTGCAAACATTACCCTCGGATACTAGTTTAAGAGACCTGCATTTACATAAAACATGAATCGGAGAGGTGTCAGCCTCTACTAACACTAACATCAGTCTCTCTTGAAGGAGACAGCAGGAGGAATTCCTCGGCTTGCGTTACGCTTTATGATTTCCCCCAAAAAGCAATTTAAGCCGAGAGGTGGGGAAGGACATGGAAGTCTGCATTCACTGATCCATTTTCTGGTGGATTCACCTCAAACCGCCCTCTATCCATTCCCCCTGTGTTTCCCTCGCTTCTCGATTAAGGCCATTAGAGGCTCTTTAAGATGGTTCAGTATCAATATGTTAGCTGTGAGTGGGTTCTGTGTGGAACGTCTCAGTCGATGGGATGTTGAAAACGCTCTTCTTTGCTTTTGAGAAACAGACAAATTCTTCTGGAGCTAGTTAGATAGCTATGTCCTGTTTTATTTTGAAGGTGTTCATTCTCATGCCTTGAGCACAACAGTGTAGACCACAACATCACACACACACACAGACACGCACACACATTCTTATCTTATTCTATTACTAGATACTTATCACCATTGTTGTTTTTACTACTGTTTCTGCCTACGTTGCTACTGTGACGCTGTTAATTTCCCCATCGTGGGACTATAAAGGTATAGCTTAACTTATCTTATATTTTGCAGGAGCCTGCCTGGCCTTTGTAATAATGAGTCATTCTGGTGGAAAAGATCAGTTGCTATTACTAAAGTAATCTAAACATCACTCAGTAGAGTACATTCTTCCGCCATGTCCAGACAATCCTAACTCTTGGATCCACACCTGGATTCCCACTAAAATCATCAAATGAATCATCTGTATATATTTCTAAAACCCTCATTGTCTCTGCTGATAGTTGTGTGTTTCCAGCCCTATCTGTGAGCGTACAGCTGCAAGATAAAAACACATATTGAGATGCCTCATATCTGGATTATTATCTGGATCCACACCACATTATACAGACAGGCTTCCTCCTGGATGATGAAGACTTTTGAATTACTGTTTGAAAAACATTAACCATCAGAGGGACTGGCAGGATTTACTGTGTGAGCGGGTCATGTGCTTTGAATGTAGAATACAAACACTTAAGTAGTTATTTATTTAGAAATGAGTGAAAATGTCTTATTTTGCTATCTTAAGTAAACTTATAAAGATCAACCTCTATTGGATCCGAGATCCAAAATTTATGGTAGGACTTTTTTTTTTTGCTCAATCCTGCTAATAATAATAAGAGGATGTTGGCAAAAACATACATTTCTGTTTCGAGGTTAGGGGAGCTAAACGCTGCCGATGTGGCATTCAGAGCCCACAGCAGCGATTCTACATCAAATGATCCGTCCATCCTCGCATTTTTCTATCCTCCATTTGTTTCAACTGGAGTCCGTGGTTGCATGAAGTCATGGTGTGTTAATGTCTCTTCCTCATCAAGCTGCTGACCTGGAATGATTATCCACATGATCTGCTGCCCTGTTTTTCTCCCTCTCTTTTTCTACTCCAGCATTTGATCTGAATAACATTTTAAGGAAGCCACAAAAGGGACATTTAAATGTCACTCAGGGTTCACTTCAGCTTAATTGGGGGTTAAATCTTTGTCCCCATGTGAGAAACACATCAGAAAAATCATCATCATCACACAACAGAAAAACATAGCTTTAAATTATATAAAATGATTAAAATGACACCAAATTCAGTTTTAAGTATTGATGTTTTATACGTTTGATGAAGTTGATAAATCCTGTTGTTCGAATATTTTGGGGACTCATTTTTACATTGACATAAAAAAAGAATGTTCTTATACATCTGCTTGGTGCAGCTCTTAGATGCTGTTATTATAGCAGGAGGACATGGTGCATCTGTTGGGTACTATTATCAGGGGTAGACCGATTCACAGTCCCAGATTTAATAATGTTTGTGTTTTCATGAATCACCAAAAATGTGCCTTTTACCGTGAATATTAAATGATCCCAGAATAATCTGGAAATTAACTTAAGTGAAAGTCAGTCCTTGAGTCCAAAAACTGAACCCCATACTCGTGTAAAAACAAAGGAGGACTATTAAGAACATATGTTTTTAACAATCCAGAAGGGTTTAAGGATATGTTAAGGGCAAGAGGTCGACAGGGAGGCACAAAAATACGATTTTGAAAGCTGTGCAAGATAATTGGTTCCAGTGGGTTATATATTCATCAGCACAAATACAGAAATCCTGCTTAAGCAATGTCTGAAGCTGTCTCGCTTCCCCTGTCTCTTAATCCCCTGCCTTTCTTCTCAAATCTGCCAAACACACTGTGAGATCAAGGCATTAAGAACAAACGGCGTGTATAGCCCCCCCCCCCCTCCGCCAACAAACGGCTAATTGCATCTTAAGAGCTGATATAGCAGATCAATCACAGAGTCCTTAATAGGGCACTGTCTCGGTTAAAGAGCAGATCTACGGAAGACTGACTGGGCAAAACCCCCCCGACCACCCTCCTTGTGTTGTTGGGCTAAAAGAGGACAGTCGTCAAGCTTTAGTAGCTTTCTACCTTCAGGCTACTTTTATTTGACTGGATGGGATGCCTTATTTAGGCCACTTTATTTTTGGGATGCACGCCAGAATGAATAATTCTTCACACATGATTTTCTCCCACTAAAAATATTGAGATTATGCATTTCTTTTAATAAAAAAAAAATTAAATAAGATGTTTCCCTTAACCTCAGACAAACCAGTGAAGATAGTTCTTTTTTCTTTTGATGTAATTCCATTTTATTAATCTATTTATTTTTATTGTGTGAGGGCAGTTCTGATTAAAACGGACGCAGTAATATTCTTTGATTTTTCAAGGACCTTCAGCTCCTCAGAGCTCCTCCAGCCTGGCCTCTCCTTCATGAGGAGTGGTGCTGGTGATCTGATCCTCCAGCAGGGGGGGCTGTACCTCTACACAGGGGAGGCAGCTCTCTTCTCTTCCCTCTCTCTTTGCTGCGGTATCCATCTATTTGATGGCCTCTCACTCCGTCTTTCTAATGAGACAGCCTTCTCAAGCAGGTAGCCTCATCCAATTGCTATCGCTTTCTCCGGACTATCAGTGCCACTGACGAATCAATAAAGCGGCAGGGTAGAAACCACAGAAATCAGCAAAAGTGGAACTGCCATAAATGCTGCAGCAGGTGCACGGCAACGGCACCTACAACTCCAGGACGATAATAAAAAGTGCAACGCTCACGTAAGAGCAGAGATGACTCTGAATTACACCGCAGCAGATTCCAGCCAAGCAATCAGACTGATGGGACTCTCAGCAACTGTGCTGACCATTCCCTGAAACGCTCCAGCGTTGCTTCTATTTGGCCCTCCTGCTAGTTTCCTTTCAGTCTTCTGCTTCATATAAGACTTTACATTAACAATGGCTGCATAAGGCCATAAAACCCTTGAGGACATTCTCCACTCGGATATTAGAGACTTCTCATAGTTATTCATCGCTGCTGTTGTCACGGTCACAGTAAACAAATCCCTCTGGGGATGTATCGCTCTAATCCAATACATCCTACCTTCCCATTACAATTAGCATGAGAGATGGAAGATGTGTGCTAGCAAAAGGGACTAGCAGCATTTGCTCAAGCTAACGGACTGTGTGTTGTCGTCTCGCGTGGAGAAACATGTTCAGGACATGCATTGGTACTGGGTCCATAATTAGACTTATAACTCCTGAGAGGTGTCACCGTAACTCTCTATATAAAAAAGGCGGTGACACTCCTGACACTGTGAGGTAATCAGGACGATCGTGTCTTATTCATTTAGCAGTGAGAGGAACATATTAGACTGAGAAACATACAAAATGGGCTCCATCTTCGTATTTGCATGAAGAGGTGTACAGAGTTCAGTAAATACAGAGTCCCAGCTCCGCACAACGCAGCTGGGAGGGATTCTATCCTGAGGCGGCCGAATGTGATTGAACCATCAACCAGGTTTTTATTTGTTAATGGTTCAATATTTTTCTATCTTGAGCTAAAGGATTGCGATTGAACCACTGACAGATGAACCTGATCTACCAGTACAAACAACTGGTGACAAAGAAACGGGGTCATGGTGCCCCGGGTTCACTGATGCATGTGGAGAGAGGAAGGCTAGACCCTGTTGATCTCACAGGGATCATCTTCTGATCCCATAGAAGAGCTGGTGTTGCACATATTGCTGATTGCTGCTTTCTCGGATAGAAAGGTGTCAGAACACAGATGCTATGTAGTGGCGGACCAGTCGGCGCGCAGATCCCGAGCTTTTCTGCCTGTCCTCTGCACAAAAGCTCCAACAATGATCATTCCAGCCGGGGAGCGAAGGAGGAAGGTGACACGTTGAGTTCAAGAAAATCTTCCTTGATGAAGTGATGGGACTAGCTGGAGTAAGCAGTGTGATGCTTTGGGCAATGGTTTCCTGGTAAACCTTTGACCCTGCCATTAATGTGGGTTTTTAACATGATATGTACCAAACACCGAACGTTGTTGCAGATCAAGTACTAATGGCGGTGTCCTCTTTCAGCAGGATAATGGTCCCTGACACGATTCAAAAACGGTTCGCGAATGCTTTGAGAAGCAAACCAGCGTGTTTGTCGAGAATGTGCCTGATCCTTGGAGGCCCTACCTCGCAAATGACAGGACTTAAAGGATCTGCTGCTATTGTCTTGGTGACAGAAACCACAGCTCAACTAGAGGTTTTGTGGAGTCCATGCATTTTTGGAAAAGGAAAACATGGATAGACATTTGAAACAGGATGAGCATGTTTCATGTTTTGAATGTAGGAATCATTTAAAAGTGAAAAGCACTTTTGATTTTTCTACTTATTTCAAGTACGATGAAAAATAAAGCACATGTATGAGTGCCCTCAATAAGATCATCGGCAGTAATCCCAGACGTGAAATAAATCCAGGAATGGTGAAACCCTACTGACACAAAGAGAGTGCTCTCTCTCTCGGTTGTCAGTGGGGTTTTCACCGTTCCACCAGAGAGAGAGAGCGAGAGAGAGAGAGAGAGAGAGAGAGAGAGAGCGAGAGAGAGAGAGAGAGAGTTGTCTATTAACCTCTCTGGTCATCTAATGTGATCCTGAGCCTCCATCAGAGCCCTGAGAGGGATATCAGTCATGTTTGAGCTCGCTGCAGAGAGATTATCACTGCTGACTATTAGAAACAACAAAGTCTCCATTGCCAACAACTAAGGAACATTGGAGGAAAATGGTGACGGCAGCACAAATATGGAAGAGTAGGAACTCTTACCCTTAGGGATGAGTGAACACACCTGTATCTGTGTACCTGCTCAACCAACTTACAACCCTGAGACCAGTGTAGAGTGTACCAGTGTATCAAGTCTATCAGGATTCACAGCCTCAGTGACACGATGACACATTTACATTTGTATGTGAAGTCAATCAGGTTAATTCTCTAGGAGTTTGTTTCAGCACAGCAAAAAATGATATATCTTAAAAAAAAAAAGTGAATTCCTGCCAGGTGGAGTCATGGTTCCAAGAGCTTTTTCTGTACATCTTATGACAAACATGGACCACATTTCCTACATCAAGGTGTAACACATGGCAGGGGCCGCTTCTCTTCTCTGTTGTTATGGTGGAGCTTTTTTATGACACTCAAACTGAAAACCATATCTGATTGTGAAGTCTGTCAATTGTTATGAGTTTTTGGGTGCCTCATAAATTGTGTAAATACAATTACGATTATTATTGACTTCACACTAAACCACAAATATTAATAAATATTAGTATTTTATTATTATATTAGTCCACTAAATGTGGTGAATTTTTAACGCAATAACTCAAAATCTATTTGGACAATTTTCACGTTTCTTTATTTTTCCGATGGGAGTTTTATATCCAAACTTTTTCGGGTCATATTTGGTCAATTGTGGATCGACAAACTAGTGTCGTGAAACAACACTAGAAATTGTCAAAGCCGACCAACTGATTCCCCCCGTCTGTGTGCATATATTATATGTACATGTTTGTATGTATATAAATATGTATGGACACATATTGGGTTATTTCTACGTATGTATATGTGCGTAAACTGTATTATTATCCTTATTATTATTATTATTGTTATTATTTCATGTCCTTTTATGGGTGCAAAAAAAATGTAAAGACATTGTATCAAAATGGCAAAACAAACTGTGTTGTATAAAGGATATTTTCGGGCACAATAAAGAATAAAAAAAAGTAAAACGAGTTTACTCTATTTACTTGTATTTTAACTACCAGAGGCATATTTTTAACCAAAAACGCTGTTATCTGACATCATTTCCTGGGGGAGGTGCTTTATATAAATTTTATTTATTCAATTTTTTTTAATGAAAAGCTTTTTCGGCGACGGCAGCGTAGACATAGTTATTTATTGAGGAATTCATGAAAATGTTTCAATACCATCAAAGAGTTCCAAGATTCAAAGAAAAAAATCCTGGTTCAAAGTAAATAACCTTTTTAAAAAACTGACTGATGATTGATGAATGATTCTGACTCGACACAATATGACGGACAGCATAATCTTATAATCTCCGCCCGACTCAAGGGACTATTTGGACTGGAAACGTTGGAAGAAGCAGAATGTTTTCTGAGTATCCAGGTAAGTTATTCAACTTATCTCCTTATTTACATTTGTCAGCTAGGACCTCATTATAGCCAGCTGAATGTTAGCGGGCAATTTAGCTGTTTAAAGGCATAAATGGCTTCAACTAGCGATTAACAGTTGGTAGTAGTCGTTAAAACCATGACTTTTAAGCCGTTTTTTTGTTTTTTTTTGCAACTTTAAGACAGAACCAGCACTGAGCCTACACAGAACCAACACTGAACCCACACAGAACCAACACTGATCCTACACAGAACCAACACTGAACCCACACAGAACCAACACTGAACCCACACAGAACCAACACTGAACCCAAACTGAACCAACACTGAACCCACACAGAACCAACACTGAACCCAAACTGAACCAACACTGAACCCACACTTTTGGTTAACTGTCTCATTTCAGTTTGTATGTTTTTTGGATTTTACAGTGTTCTGCTGGAAAACATGACATCTGAAAAGTCACCGTAAAAAAAATTGTCTTCTGTGACAACTTACATTCTCTCATTTAAAAAAATACACAAAGCATTTACGTCAATTACGTAAGAGCTCAACGGCCCAAATTCACCTTCCTCTCCTGACATATGAGCAGAGCTAAAAAAACCCAATGCAAACGGTTTGGTGTGCCAGATGTGGGTCAACCCTAAGCCTGCGGTGCTGTAACTCTCCCCTCCTGCTCTTTAGGAGAGAGAGGTTGGGCAGACCAACACAGACGCAGACAACCAGAAAGAGCAAGACGCTCTGGGTTTGTGTTTGATTCACCTGAAAGTGCAGTGGCAGCTGGATCACTAATCTTCATCTTCACCTGCCATCGAAGCTCAGAGGATTACAAGAACAGGAGTGCATTTATGTTTATAAGCTTTTTAAAAGAACCCGACGACATGGCTTCAGCTGCCCAGTTAGAAGAGGCCGCAGCAACATACAATCATGTACAGCGATGGACGTAGAAGAACTCCATTACTTGAGAGGAAGTTGAACATTTCTACATATTAGATAAATACAAATGTTTTCTGTTGAATCAAGTTTTCACTTTAATACAAGTGCAATAATACAAGAATACTCAAAAATAATAAGGCCTAAACATTGATTTTTTTATGTAATTGTTTATATACTTATTTATATACATTTAAATAATAATTTTACGTATGTTTTTCATTTTTCATATATTTACGTATTTAATTTTATTTGTTACAAAAAACGGTAAAGGTCATAATAATGTCATGAACGGAGTGACTAATTATCGTAAATCTTTTGTGTTGATTCAATTAATACATATAAATTGGAAATTTTACATGAACATAATGTGATTGGTCAAATGTTTATCTAAATAAAAGTATTTTTTTCAACATTAATCACTTTGGGAGATTGTTTTCTTTGACACTCCAAGATGCTTTCACAAAATACCCAGAATAATTATTCACAATGTTCAAAAATCTCCAACACCATTACTTACTTGCTTGGTCTTGTGTTTGGTAGAGTATATAGTTAATTTCATTAAAAGTCTCTCAAAAAACCCAAAACCAAGTAGCAACAGATCATGGAACTTGTATTAATTGTTAAAAAAATAACCAGAGCTGTTAGTCCTGATGTCCTTCCTGACTCTCTGTTGGAAGTTATAGCGATAGAAAAGAATTTCAGATGCTTATAGGAATATACATTGAATGCTGCATCGCTATGTGTAACATATTTATTACTATTACGAAATTTATTAATGTTACCTTTATGTGTTCAAATATGTATAACTATGCATCTCATCTGTGTATTATATCTTTATTACTGACACATTGATATCAGAATTCTGTCTTAGAACTTTACAAACCATCACTCAATTTGAGAAACCACAACATAACAACTATTAAAGCACAGACAGATATATCTTGAATATTTATATGCGAGATAAAATGTTGCCAACATACATTTTTTAAGCAATTAATGAATTTGTTGGTAGTGTACTGATCAACATTTAAAACAGTACAAATCATTAATTTCCCCCCCAAAACCCTAACTTTTGTCAGATACCACAGTAAACTGAAATTGAACGGCGCAAAAAAATGAAAATGCACTCCAGCACAGCTCCGATCTAGAGGTCTTCATGTCCATCTCGGCTCGGTTGAAATGGAGTTACTCAATGAGATGTGAAATCCAAAATGATTACGAAACGTACAAAAGAGAAAAACACAACAGTTAAGAATTTTTGTCCCCTGGAACCATCTGATTTGGAACTTTCTGGCAAACACCTCTCCTAACCGGTCTAACGAGGAGCTTTTGCGACTCCTTACTTTCCTATGGAGGACAGAAGGTCCTCTGGAGGCACAGGAAAACAAACATGTTCACACACTAATGTGTCAAACTCAATCATGTAGCTGAAGGAACGGAAGGCACGAACACATGCCCTCCAACACCAAAATGCACAACAGCACTCGCGAATGCACTCATGCATGTTCACCGGCTGTAGATACAATCACACACACACACGGAAACAAATCCAGCAGCGATTGTTCACCGCAGCCTTATCCGTGCATTTTCTCCCGTGTGTTTGTGTTTTGTTGCCCTCCACTGGTTTCCCAATCAACCAGCGCTTCAATATTCTCTGCAGTCCTGACAGCTTTACTCCTTATTCAATACAGCAGCCAGGGACTGATAAATCCAACCCGACAGATAGAACCGATTGATTAAATGCTCCAGAGACATAACCAACGGAATAAAGAAGAAGGGAAAAAAAGCCCAAGATACGTCTCAACAGTTTTGCAGGGGAAAGAGAAGAATCGACATTGTTCTGCTGCATTTTCACCGAACATATATCCCACTCCCTTTTGAGAAATTTTATGAAATTGGCATATTTAGTTTTGCTCTTACTTGTGAACAGGAAGAGGAATTGTATTAATGTGGCTTGTATGTTCAAACACTCCTCTTCCTCAGCACAAATAATGATTTAAGGCTGCTGTTTTTACAGTGCAGGACAAACACAAACACATCCACGCCGCCGAACGAAAGCTTTCCACACATGAATATGTTTATTTGTCCACGCGTACGCCGCAGGGAAGCGAAGATAGAGGGCTGTTCAGAACGCACTGATTGTGCTGCAGCCTCTCCTGCGAAATGTATTCTAACCACCGCAATGTTTTATGTGCAGATGATCGGGAACATTCCACGTTGGTTTCTGAGGAACGCCTCGACCTCCCCTGCATTTGGTGAAATCAGGAATGGGAATCGCGTTTTTAGGCAACTTTATAGCTGTGTTCATTTTTTTATTTTTTTATCCATGACTAAGAAGAGACGAGACAGAGATGAGAGAGACGTGATTTTACTTTCTGACCAAATGGATATTCACTATTTTTCTATCCACAACTGAGAGAAGGCCCCTCATTCCAGGCTGTTCTTTTCATATCAATTCCAGTATTGTATTCATTGCATGTTGTTTGCAACAATTGGATTTTCTGTGCCGCGCCGACTGAGATGGGATCACGGCCCCTTGTCTATTTTTTAATCAGATAAAGATCAGGTAAATCTGATGTGAATTGGTGAAACAAGAGTAAAGGGAACCTGATGAACCTGCTGCAGTCCTTGTTTGGTTCCAAACAGGATTTGTACAGAATATTATTGAGTCATAAAATTACAAAAACTATATGAATATATATATTTCTTGTGATAATATTTCGTATATTAAATCCTAGCGGGTGATGTCAACGATTAGGAATTACACTGATTTTGAAACATTAGTACATTTTTTCTTCAGTATTAGAGGAAAACAAACTCACACCTTTCTCCGCCTTACAGGAAGTAAAACGTCCTCATCCTGAAACTTGCATAGAACATTAAATATTGATATTATTTTACACTTTTAATGTATTAAAGATTTTAAAGGACATCAGTCCTGATCAAAACATCCATTATGAATTATTTTCAGGATGTGAATCCTTATAAAATCCACTTATAGTATCTTCAGAAAATGAGAAAGACATTGAGGGACAGAGACTGAAAAGGAAGGAATCATAAGCGTTTAAGCCTCTTACACTATTCCAGTTACAACACACTTACATTACCTTTCCTGCTTGTAATTAAGCTCTTTACAGGAAATAAGGAAACCAACAGGTGTTTTATCATTCCAAGACACCAGAGTGAAAGCCAAAATACATGGAATGTTTGATTTGTATCTCTGATGCAAGTAAACCTGAATCCAGAAATATGAGTTTGAATGAGTTTCAATGGGGACATTTTTGAGGTTGTGTAGGATCTGAGGATGACATTTCAAGATTCTCCTAGAAAGGCCCAATTTCCTCAAAACTCAAGCAAACTGCAAAGCTAAACTCATCCCCCCCAAAAAAATCAAAAGTGAAAAGGAAACATGTCTCCAGTTAGACACAATACACACATTAAGTGTAAAGTGTTAATAACAAAAACATGAAAGCTTAATTCAAAATAGCCGACCTCCTGTTCGGTTTAAGTCGGGGCACCCAGGAGGCTTTTTGTAGGTCTTGATACGACACACAAATACATTGAATATTGAAATTCCGTGTGAATCATCAAGTGATGCTTCTTCCAAATTTTCTAGAGGGGAATTTTGGAGCCATTTTGCCATGACAACTTCTGTAGTTACACTGGATCTTATTTTTCCAGTTTTGGAGTATTTGAAGCTGCTCAAACATGCAGTCAAGAAAGCCACTGCCGTGACAGTGATGGTGTGGCGTGGACGGAAAAGCAGGATTCCGTTTCTCACTGAATCCTGCAGAGTCGCAGCTACCGTCCCTGTTCCTACTAAATGATGCATTTCAATAAACACAAACAAAAGAATGAAATGTTGTGTCTTTTCTCCTCTTCTGCATTCCAAATGCATTATGAGCCTCGTCTCTGTTTGCTCGCGGCGTTTAATCATGCTCCTCCCATGAAATATTGATGAGCATGGCGCTAAGCTAATATCAAACACGGTGAATTTTTCAGCAGGCCGGAGACGTATGAGGGCAGGAATTTGGATCTAAGCTGTTGACTGATGTTTACGGCGCCTCGACCACCTCCGGACAGGCTGTTCTATTCTGCTGTATACCGGCTGTACTACCAATGCTCAGACCTTCAATGTATCTTAAAACCGTGTCTTCTCGGTTTGGACATGGGCAGTTCGCGTTTGAAGATTGGAAGGCAGCTTTTGCCTGGATTTTTTTGAGATGGTTTCTCTCTGAAGGACAGATGGGAAGGATTATGAATCTAAAGAGTTTGAATCAAACCGTCAAAATCAACTAAATTTAGTATCTTCATGGATAAAAACCAGAAATGGTTTTAGGGTTAAAGAAATGTGGATGGACGGATATGTTTGATTTCATCAAACGCGAGACTTTCTACCTTCATGTGTCGTCGCCTCCGTCTGAAGCGCAGCAGCTCCTTGTGTTGGCGGGCGATGAAGTTGACGGCGGCGTACTCCAGCAGAGCCGAGAACACGAAGAGCAGACACACGGCCATCCAGATATCAATAGCTTTCACATAGGACACCTGGAAAAGAGGAGGAAGATGTGAATCTGTAGTCGTAACATGAGTCGATTGATGCCGGTCATCAGAGGGTCCGTCGTCTTGGATTTAGCAGCAGCGGGTGAATCTTTCATCCAGAATTCTGCTCTATCAGGGTGTGATCACCGGAAACTAAGTATCAGCTTCACGACCTCAGAACAACCCAGTTAGATCCTTTAACATCCAGAGGGGGCAGTATTGTGCAGCGTCACACATTTTACATCATTTAAACCACGCCCCTTTAAACCAAACACATTGTTTGTATTCTTTTGGGCTAGGAGAAAATTAGCTTCTGAATCCAAACCAAAGACCTGCCGAGCCTTCAGAATTAATTCATGTGTGCTCATACAAACTGAAAACCTGAAGTCAATCACATCCAATTATTTAATGGAATGGAAAATGTCATTCAAAATAACCAATTATGCTGATGAGGATTTCAATTCTATATTAAAGACGAATAATTGAATCAGTTAATATAGACACATATTATACAGGCATAATTATCATTATGATTAATGTTAATTGTAAATAGACTGCACCTTAACACACACACACACACACACACACACACACACACACACACACACACACACACACACACACACACACACACACACACACACACACACACACACACACACACACACACACACACACACACACACACACACACACACACAGGTAATTTCTGTAGGAAAAGTCTTTCGGCAGTAATAATAACTATAAATGTAGTATATTGAACTTGGGTCACATGATTTAATGATATTTTATCAACTTAAATGTGACAAGCAAGCTAACAAAGTACAAAACTTATGTTCTGTTATTAGAGTTGAACATTTTCTGACGCTACCTGACTCATGCAAACAAAATGAAGAGGGGTAAATAAATGAATTAAATTGAAAGTGGATTGAGTTTGGCGTTGTCATGAACTCCAAACACGCCTGTTTGTCAACAATGCTGCGGTGAGGAGGACACAAAACCTTAGAAAATGAAAAATAATCTAGAGGAGGCCCCTCCTGATGAAATGAGGAGTGTGAGTGACGGATGAGGAAGAGCTGACGTTCACAATGCTGCTATTAAAAAGGTTGTTTGCTATTAACACTTTAATGTCCTCACCGAGAAAAAACAAAGATGGAAAAAATATTTATTTGCATATTTGATTTTTTCGGGGCACTTATAAATTTAATATATTAAACACTCAAAATATACCATAAAATGACAAATTGTTTGGTCTAACAAGTTTTTAAAAACAGTAAAAAATATCTGACTTTTAAAAATTATTCGATGACGAAATTTGCAATTAGAAGGAACGTTTTTAGAAAACTATTTGAACCTTATTTGACTATTTTGGTTGAGAATCTTGTTACATTATTCTGTTTCCATTATCCGAAGACTCAAATGGAGCGGCAGAAGAAGATTTCTGATAGAGATAGTGCCGGCAATTTCCCCCTCGCGTCCCTCTCGGTCTGGGACGCTCCAGTATCGTGCTGCTGTGTTCAGAGGAATCTGAGATTCAGTACCAACTAATGAGACTTCAGTCAAATGTCAGCAGCTTTTACAACAAGAGGCTGGTGTGATACAAGATGGATAGGTTTCGGGTTAAATGAAATCAGGGTGGATCATTGCCTGATTACTATCTGCCGCCAAGTACCATTATTCAGAGCTTTCACCCCTGCCTGACATTTCAACTCTGCGTCTCCAGCAGCCTCACAGGGAGATCCCTGCTCCGCCACGCAGCGTTAAAACCCACATTTAGCCGTTTAAAATCCAATTAAACTCTGACTTTAGATCGCTTTCACAGACAAACAAAGCTTATATCACTTCCGCTTGTTGTGATTCATGCTCGACTTGGACGCTTATGAAAACATTTATATTATCGAATGCCCGACTGATTCCCCCTCAGAGCTGCTGAGGCCCAACTGGTTCAATGATTTGATGGTCGCCCAGGCGGAGACAAAGTAAAGGAGCAGAGAAGAAAAAAAAAAAATGTCTACAGCATTTTCATATCATCAGAGATGATAGTGATGTACTGTACAAAAATAATACTGAATGTATAAGCTCTCTGAGTGCGTAGGTGCAGGAGTTGATCCCACCAGGCTGCCCAAGACGAGGAATACGTCGACTAACAACGAAGTGAGTGTAATAGTTGATGATGTCAGCTTCAATCGTTCAAACAAACATCAAGATATAGGAATAGATGGACTTTGCATGAAATTTTACACGGAGGTAGAATTTGGTAAATCCTCAGATGATTAGTTTTTAGTGACGTTACGTCATGACCTCACGGCATGACCGCATTATTATGTTCCTCTCAATCATTGAGCTATGAGAGGGCAATTTGAGAGTTTTTTTGTTTTTTGCAATAACTCATAAATTAACCATTAGAGTTTGACAATCGCACAATCATTTGTCTGATTGATGGTGTCGCAGCATTTCAAATAAAATCAATAAAGGTCGGTTGGAGCGAGGCCGTTACCTGCTGATGAAAGCGCCGTCTTAGAACGCTGTCAGTTTTGGTGTGAGGTTAATAGATAGCTGTGGGCTCCGACCCGAGATACGTGGAAGGCGCACAACAACGAGGAGAGACGAACGGTTCCAGAGTATGTGAGAGCTACTGAGAGAGCTTTTGGTAAATTTAGAGGCTGGCAGGAAAAAAATAAATGGACTAATCTGGATGATGTTTCGCTAAATAAAGCAATATCATATAATATATCAATATCAATAATCATTCTGATCACAGTACTGTCTCCCTCGGGTGCTATTGTGTGTTTTTCGTGCGGGTGAGAGGTGACATGATTTGGACAGGTGATTGTTACATGCTCTAATGCAGGAGTCACTAAGGGACAGAAGATTGGCCTGTCATTATTTTGGATGAGGATGACTACTATTATTAGGCGGTCTCAAAGCCTCAGCACTGGAGGCAGGTTGACTTACTGGACCTCTTGAAATTTTTGTTGGATACTTCTGCTTTAATAAATCAATCTTTCCAATACAGACGAAAACCATTCCTCGACCTTTCTCCTCCTTGCGCTGGCGTCTGTACGCTGGCATGTGAACAGAGCCATGTGTTGAGGTGTGTGTGGCTGCTATCAGTCTCCCCACCTCAGCTCAGCTGTGCTGTGAGATCATCATTGTGACAGCTGAACTGCAGGAATCACGGTTCACTGGTTCAATTTTTAGAGCGTATGAAGCCTCTAATGTCAACAAACACAGTGTGTGTGGGGGATTACAGCTTCCCTGGACATAATTATACAATCCTACTGGCTCACGCAAAGCCCGACCTTTTTGTTTTAATCTGAAAATCCCTCAAAGGAAAAGATTCCTCTTTAAGAAGTTGTTTTCTTAGTTAACTTGAATTTCCTCTGTTCACCTCCTCTTTCTCATTCCTCCCCTGCTTCTATCTACCTCTTTCCAGCATTTCCCGCACGCGCACACACACATACATGTATCCGGCAGTTTTCTTTTCTTTCATCTTCTATTTTCAGCCTCTCTTCCTCTTTTGCCTGTCTGTTTGTTAGTCAGCTGTTCAGAGAGATAACGCAGAAACTACTGCTCGTACTTCCATGTAAGGATGGGTCTTGGCTTAGAACAAAGTCCCAAATAAGTGTTATTGTGGATCTGCATTAAGGGGAGAATCTAGGATATTTTAACACTATGAGATTTTCTTTAATTTCTAGGGAGAAAAAGGCCTGAATATTCGTGAAAAACAAAATAAGACACATTTAAGATTAATCTATACTCCCTCTCCCTCTACGTTTCAAGTAATCTGTTTTTATTTTCTGTGACGTTGAACAGGTCCCCACCTAGAGCTGGGCAGCTGTGTGTTTTTGTTTTTATCAGTTCGCTCTCTAAACCACAGGTAAGATGTGATTGGTGGCAGAAATGCAGCCACTCCCGATTAAAGGTGGCTCCTCGTTTTCAAAAATCCTTTTGCAGATGATGGTCTACCACCAGAATGTTGAAATAGATGGTTGTAGAATAGAAACTTAGTCAGCCATTTTTTTTTTCTCCCTCAATTTGTATCTTCTTAAACATGCCTAGATGTTTGTCGTGTCTTGCTTGAAATGAGGCTTAACTGCCTCGAATACTTTCTAATCCTGCTGCTCTGTTTCGTCTGTTTCCGTGAGCTTTCAGAATAACATACCCATGTAGAGTAAGAGGATCACAGATTTCTGATGGACAGCTCCATTACTATCTGCATCCATCTTTATTTCTTCATATGTGAGTGTGTGCAATTTGCTACAGATCCAACATCTAGAACCACCAAAGTTAAAGGTTTGTTTGTTACCATTCTAATATCCTCTGACTTTGCTCAGAGGTCTGTGAGTCTGATGTCAGATAAGCTCGATTGAATTATGGGCTCTGTTGGGCCTTGGAGGAGGTCTGCACCCTACTATGGGTTTTTTTAGTTTTCTTTTAAATTTTCCCTTTCTTTCTATTTTCTATCAATAAGAAGTTTCCCCTTAAATTTTGTTTCAAACATGGTCGACAACATCCGCCCAGCAGTGAGTCTTGTTTGAGTTTGAAATATTAACTCTTCCGCAGAAACTGGTAATCTCATCTTCCCTTAAGTCGCTCACTGCTTTTTAAAAAAATAAGTTGTGGACATGCATTAATTGCCAGGATCCCTCTTCACGGCTGCGTTTCACTGAAGAAAGACCAATGTGAATTAAGTTATCTCTTTTCATTGCATTTCTAGTGAATTGCATATCTGGAATGAGATTGTCAGAGTTGAAATTTTTGTATTGAAAAAAAAAAAGGTGGTCCCTCAAAAATAATTTTCACCTTCCATTTGTAGCCAGTAAACTAAAGCAAACAGCCCTGCAAGAGAGGTCACGAAATCTTGTGCCCTTGCTTTGTACTCACCTTTGGGAGGGACGCTCTGGAACCGGAACTCTGCGTGGTCATGGTCAGCACGGTGGTGATACCCAGACCCACGCGGGCGGGTGCGGCATCCATATTAATCCAGAAGGAAACCCAGGACAGGATAACAATGAGCAGCGACGGGATGTACATCTGGATCAGGTAGTAGCCCATCTGACGCTCCAGGTGGAAACGAGCCTCGATACAGGTGAATTTACCTGGATGAGGAGGGAAGGGAGGAAGAAGAAAGGTTAGTTTAGATTAGATTAGTTCTTAATAAAACCAATTCTGCAGAAGAAGGGGATTTCAGTTTAAATTTTTTTTTTAGCTTGGAATGTTTGTGGATTGCCTCTAGATGAGATCCACGAGAACTCGCAATCTCTGCACACCTGTGTTTGCCCGTATTCTAACCAAGTAACCAGAAGGCTACAGGGAGGACTCTCTCTTAATAAAGGGTGCATCTTCTATCTAGCCTCTGAGCTAAATGAGCAATCAGTCCATCTGCGGATTGTGAATGAGCGTGAAGGTGTGATCATAATGGCCTACATGATCTCTTCTAGCTTAGAACAAAATTCATATCTGTTTGGGATCTTTTACTTATTTGGATTATGCCATACAAGCCTTAAGGAGTCGTTACACGTTTTTCAAACTAATCTCCATCTACGCAGATGTTTTTTATGTGGAGCTCCAGAGGAGATAATGGGGCTGAGGAGATAATGAGTGAATTTTCAACTGTGGTTGAACTCTTCCACCACATTGATGAGGCTTTATGAAAAGAAAAGAAAAAATCCTACAATTGTATTAAATTCCAATTCATTCTGATGTTCAGGATTTGGAAGGAACAGAGGGAGCTGTCCACTCCACGAGGTTATTATTTTAGAATGAGAATTTATTAGCAGCTCGGTTATATATTCATGGAGACAATCACTTAATCCACAGGAATATCTCATTTTGAAAGGAATAAATTTGCAGTAAATCAAGCTCAACAGGTTGGTTCTAGGAAAAAGGAATGCATGTTGATGTTAAAGGGAAAATGTTCTTTCATCAGTTTCTCTAGGCGCTGCAGTTCCATCAGCAGTGACAAGTGTTTTATCTTCATGTCATTACACACACGCCCTCTTAAAAAAAAAAAAAAACACTGGAAATGATGAGATGGGGAGAGGAATTCAAATCGACAGCGATGAGGAAGGAGTTCTTGGAAAGGGACTGAGGATAGCTTTAAGATACAAACACAAATGGCGGCGGACACAGGAGAGGGTTTTCTGAAGGCTGGTTCTGAGGAGCACCAGGCACCGCTGGAGGAGCCGTGAAAACTTATTTCACTTCCTCCATCATAAACCAGTGGAACCTGTAAATTATTCATGGGCAACCTCCTTAAAATCATACTGATGGGAAATTTAGACAAGCTTATCTACTGAGGCATGGCAGCGTGAATAAAATGTTTTAAAAGGAGCAGGTCAGCTTAATTGAAAATTTCATTGCAGCATTCTGACAACAGCTGTAGAAAATGGGGCTTCGTCATAAAAATATGACAATGAAAATAACTTTTTTTAATGGAAATTGTATCACATTTAAATAGCATGAGCTCTGCTTACTGTAAAAAACACATAATGTAAGCAAAGAAGACGACACCTTCAGCAGAGCTCAGCTTCAAAGCAGTAATTAATGTCTTTTTAATCACATTGAGCAATGTTTGCGTGCCACACAACTTCCATGTAGTAGATAATTATTTATCATTGAAATGGAGAGGGTTGCATCCAGCGCAAAACCAATGCCAATTAAATCAATATGTGGAACACTAAACGGATCCCAAACCGGATCAGTCCGGGCTGGAGTTAACAAATACCATCACTCGTCTTGTTAGCCGGTAGGGTAGTGGGCCATGGATGGAAACAGACGACCAGCTGTGGCGAGCCCTGAAAGGGAACAGCCGAAGACGAAGAAAAAGAAGAAGATCTCGTCCCATGCACACACATTCATTTCTGCACTTTCCCCCAGACATGATTCATAGTAAGTTACCATCAATCTGAATCTCTTCTAGAGAATTGGAGTCGTTTCATGTTTCTGAAACAAGTCTCCATCTTCGTCAGTTCTTCAGGAGAATGTTAATTGGACTAATACATTTTAACTTACTTTCCATCAGAACGGTGATTACTAGCTACATTAACTGAATTTTCAGTTCTGGATGTACTTCTTCTTCTTTTGGGTTTAACTGCAGTTAACATTGTTTTAGTTGTTTTATGCCTCCTTCTGGCTTTATTCCCTTCTTCTTCTATTTTTTGTAGGGAGGGGCCCATACCCCTTGAATTCATTTTTACAGGTAGGTCCTTTATACACAGAAGGATGATGCTATGAAGATGCTTCTCTAAAATCAACTAAGCAATGCCATTGTGACGCTCCCCATTATCTTCTGCCTTATGGCCTTTGATTTCTTTATGTATGTTTGATGTAAGATGTTAGCTCAATAATGTATACTCTTAATCATCACGTGTAAACAGTTCAATCGGAGAGGACCAGCTCCTGGCTCTCAAAACTGGTGCCATACAAGCACCAACTCTTTGCTGGTCTAGAGCCAAGATCCGACTCCGTTATACAGTTATTTAATTGCGTGGCTCTTACTTGGCTCCTTGCCAATGGAATAGCAAACAAGTTCTTAGGAGGTGCGAGAGTTGTACAGTACACACCGGTTATTTCTACAGTCATACAAGAAGCCTCGTCACTTTTTACAGATGGACCTGATGTCCATATGACCAACATATATCATTTGGTGTTTGTCATCGAGGTGGCTGCCTTCACCTCTTTCTTTACACCCATGCATCCACATCCTTTAACTCGGCATCATGAATTTAATACCAGCACAAACAGACTGTGTTGTTGCGGTTGAAGGTCTGGTGATGGACAGCTGCCAGAAGCGTTGTTAGTCCTTGAGCTGATGTTTACGCTTGCAGCATATCGCCGTAAAAGAGGAGCAGAGGATCAGGAATCCTTCTGATTCTCTCTGCTTCACTGCATCATGAGTCATGTGGACGAAAATGTATAGGAGCTCAGTTTTTAAAATATATTTATTTTCTATTTTTAGGGTTTATCACTATTTCCTTTGAGTTTTCATCCATCATAATCCATCACTGCTGACAGCGAGACACGCTTCAATCTAAATCTGAGGTTTGATTTAAAGGTGCAGATGAGAACCAAAGTTTTTCCTCATAGCATTCTGGAGAAAATACTGCCTACATTTTGTAAAAAGAAAATCTGCAAAAAAGATAATCACATTAATGCACACTGCGGAGGACTTATTTACATGGGAGTAAAGCAGAAGTAGAAACAGATGCCTCTCTCTCTGTAACGTAATGAGAGCCAGGGAGCAAGATGGCCAGCGATCCATTTAATCAAAGAAGATCAATGGAAGGCGAATCAATTAGAGTTCACCCTATAAGACTGGAGAGGAGGAAAGAGGAGGAGAGGAAAGGAAAGGGGAGGCAATGACAGGAAAGAGGTAGAGAGGAGAGGAAAGGAGGAGGGGATGAGAGGAGAATGAGAAGACGATAGAAAAGGAGAGGAGAAATTGAGAGGACAGAAGAGGAGAAGAAAGATGAGAGGAGGAGAAAGCAAAGGAAAAGGAGGAGGAGAGGGAAGGGGAAAACGCAAAGACAGAAGAGGGGTGTGGAGAGAAAAGGAACAGACAAAAAAAGAAATGAGGAGAGATGATGTGATGGGAACTAGGAGAGAGAAAGATGAGGAAGGAAAGGAAGAAAGGGTTAAGGAGAAATGATGGCGGGAGAAGGAGGAGAGTCGATGATGCTGGACTTGATTTATAGCTGTGATACACTTCAGAGCTTCTAAGTGCTGTCCGTATTTTCATCTGATAAGAAGATTGAAATTATTCTGCAGCGCTGCTATCTCACTGTGTCATGTGTTCAACCACACCGCAGCCCTCCTGCCCCCCCCCCCCCCCCCCCCCCCCCCCCCTCCTCCTCAGTTAAATATGGCTGCATTTGCACATATGCAGTCGTTGATGGGATGGAAGATTGGAAGCCGATGGCGGCAGAGGGTCCATTGGCCAAGGACCACCTATCTGTCCTTGAGTCGAGGCGAGTGACGGTAAATAACACCACAGGGCTCATTTTTACCACACGATGGAGAATACATGATGAAGCTGGTAATCACTTTCTTTTCATCACACCACCAATGTCTTCATCACGTCATTCAGTGCAATCTGTACATAGTTACCTGTAAACAATTGTTTATCAGCTGTTTAATTCCAAATGAAGCAGCATCCGCTGACCCTGTTACGACCAATCATGAGCTTGTCCTCAGGTTTTAATGAGAAATAAACTAAAACAAGATTTTTCATAATATTGAGACAGGATCTATTCTAGACATATCTTGTTACCTTTATAGACAAATACCATCAATCTAAATGACTCTGATTCTGCTTCATCTAAGACACACTCTACTGGTATCACATATTTTCACAATCAGATGTTGTTATATCACTGTGCCAACATTCGTAGACTTCCTAAGGTTTTTCTTTTGTGTGAAGGCTTACATTTACATGATGGTTCCATCGCCAAAAAAATAAAGGAAGCCGACTCCAGAAAGCTCAAATGCAACTAGATAAGCCACAGAAGTTTTGGGATGCTGTGGGGCAACAAGACGTAATAGTAATTTTCAGGTATGTGGATCAGCGGTAGGTCTGGAGGAAGAAGACTGAAGCCCATTTGCTTGTTCGTGCACTGGAAGCCCGTGGCGTCCAGAGGGTAAGATGGATTCCATCAAGTATCAGAAAATTGTTGGAGGAAACATCGTGCCACGAAGCGGGACGCCCAAACGGGAGCTTGTGCGTCACTGGACATTCTTCAAGGAACATTTTCCCAAGCACACAAAGTTCATCAAGGCTTGGTTTCAAAAGAAGTCCTGGAATATTCTAGAGTGGCCATCACAGAACCCATAGAACATCTCTGGTGGGATTTGAAGAGGGCCGTTGCAGCATGTAAACCCAGGAAAGTCACAGAACTGTAGGTCTTTGCCCGTGAGGAATGGGTTATGATTCCTCGGGAATTCTGCCAGAAGCTGGTGTCTAGCTGCGCATCACGTTTGCAGCAGATCACCACAGCTAAAGGGTCTCCACACAGAACTTAAGATGCTGGTCCTGAAAAGCTGAGTCATTTTGAGGGTGCAGTCATGAGTAAAATTATCATTTTTTAACATATATTCGCAAATCCACCACTATCACATTTATTTAAACTGCTCTTATGTGGTTTGATTATTGCAAACTGCCGATAAATATTATACACGCATCAGCCATTACATTATGGCTCTGTGATGCCCTGTATGTTCTGACCCCTTCCTATCAGAACCTTCCTCAACTTCTTAACCAATTTTCAGCTACAATAGCTTTTCTGTGAGATCCGACAACACAGGCCAGCTTTCACCACCCATTTGCTTCAAGGGGCCTCGGGCACCCATGACCCTATCACCAGTTCACCAGTTGTTATTTCTTATACCACTTTGTTGGTATTAAGTGGAAGAGACCAGAAACACCAGACAAGACAAGCTTTTCTGCAGATGCTCTGATACAGTCATCTAGCCATCAGAATTTGGCCGGAGTCAAAGTCACCTAGATCCTTACGCATGCTCATTTTTCTTGCCTCCAAAACTTCAAGGGCAAAATGTTCACTTGCTGCCAAATGTTTCACTGACAGGAGCTATTGTGACCACATGAACAATGTTGTCCTGATTTCACCTCTCAGCGGTTATATGGTCATAGCTGATTAGTGTTTACCTACAACGTTAAATAGTTTTGCTTCTTCTTTTTGCCTCTAACTATGCTTTTACACGTTGCATGTACATGCAACGGCCACAGCTGCATTCTCTGGCCGTGTTTGAAGCAGGCTGGGGAAATTAAATTACATTAGAACAAAGTGAGAAGGCAGAAACACCTGTCGAGGTTTTTCTTTTTGACGGAAGATCGTTCTTCTCGTCAGCGGCGTGAGGAGACGTGGCCCTCGGTGTGCGTGATATGCCTCTAAATCCGCACACAAGCACTTAGTTTTTTTCCGTGTCTCGTGTTTTTTTACGTGTTTCCTTTTTGTTGAAGTTTGTTTTATTATCAAATGTAAACAACATATTAATAACTAACGATTTATGTTAGTGAATGATTTTCAACTCCTGGTTCACGTCTAACCTTGTGTGCCCCCTGCTATGGGCAATAAACGGAGAAAATAAATGCAAAATCTAAAAAAATGAAAATATTTGTATGTTCTGAACATCTAACTATGCATCCATACTTACATATCACTATGTAAGTATGGATGAGGACTAGTCCGAAAGGAAACGACTGTTGGTGGTACAGGAAGAGGAGGGAGAGCCTCTGAAGGAAGAACAAACTGAAGATTATTGTCCAACTGAAGTAAATAACTGTGTGTCGTGATGTCACAAGGCTAATGAAAATATGGGTTTCCGGGCACTTGTTCACTGAAATGTCAAAAATATTGGCACAATCTCCTCAGGAGCTCACAAAAAGATCAATCTGGACACCAAAAACGATGACCAAATGATATCCTGGAAGAATAAAGGTGTTTTTTACCTCAAATTCTTATAGATTTCATCAACTGGATAAAAAAACCTCACGAATCAATGTAGAAATCAAAAGGACAGACATCCTGTTTGATTTAGTATAAAAGATTTACTTTTGTGGATTTTTATATGATGAATTTGAGGTCAAACAGTGTCGTCTTCTCTCAAGGGGTGCTGGGAAGTCATTTTGCCACATCCATGAGGAAATATCATCAAGCACATGCAGGAAATGTTCCATGACTGACAACTGAACAAAATTAGTTGTAACCTTCTTTTATATAAACGTATCACCAGTGAGTCAATGTCAATTACAATTCAGGTTTTTGCCTTAATGTGACTGATAATGATTTTTTCATAATGAGTCACACCACATTTCTATATGTGGTACTTGACTAGATACACACCTGATTCGTGGCCATGTGACATGAATGACAACTAATGAGAATTCAGAATTCTTCAGGCTCTTGCATAATGGCATACACACATGCACTTTGTGCTTTTGTTTGATGACATGCTGTGTGCGACCCACAACTGCTGTTATGGAATAGAAAATACTCCTTTTGCCCCACCTATTTCTGCATATGTATCTTTTCATTATGTCTCTGTGTCGGGATCATCTCTGTTATAACAGATCTGTCTGTAATGAACCCATATATCTATGAAAGACAACTGAGATTCCTCAAGTTAAGTCCTTTCCCTCAAAGTATCAAAAGACATTTTTCTTCATCAACTGCAACTTTTAAAAGAACAGCTCGCAGCAGTTAAGTTAACGGAAGTTAACGCAAATAAGAAATAAATGTCTACAGATTGGGGCAACAGCACACGCTCCACAAGCTCCTTAGCCTCCAAGCCAGCATTTAACACGGAGGCAAAATATAGAACGTCAGTGTTACAAGGCACTCCTATGTTGGTCAAGCGAGACAGGTTCACACAGTATTGTGAGTTTCTTCGTTCAGTGTATTAAAAGAGGGGTGGTCTTTGTGGAGGCACTGTAGTGCAACCCATGTTTTTGGTTAAATGGACAGATGTATCCATATGCCACAACAGAAAAACCTGGTCGCTGGTTCTAATGTTTAGGCTGATCGGTGGATGGGGTCAAGATACAGTAAATAAAATCAATAAATAAACAACAACACATCTTATAAATAAGTTAGTATAGGCTACTAAGTACTTGATTTACCCTGTTTACTATAAAATAGGAGTCATTTAAAATGAGTATTGTCTGTGTTTGGCAGCCTAATAGAAGAATCCAAGTCCTGATTTGATCTCCTCTTGAGTAAAAACTAACTTTGGCCTGAGGACATCAGAGATAATTCATCCAACAGAATATGATATGTTTGGCTGTGAGGCTGTTTTTTCCTTCGCAGACCAGCAGGTGAAGGAGAAGGTTAAAAGACTTTCGATAGAAGATTGATAAACCTAGATGAGCGGAAATGTGCCTTAATGTGTGTTTGACTCAAACAGAGAGAATTAAGACATTGAAAGACGCTGAAGCCCGAGGAAGAGGAGGGGAAGTAGCGAGATAGACTCACTGTCATCTTGAATCGGTCCATCTCTCACCTGTGTTGTAGTGTTTGGTGCAGTAGCGCAGGTCCTTCTCCTCTTTCAGTATGAACTGAGGCAGCGTCAGGCCGTCAGCCACCTGCACCGCTCCCTTCTCATCCCATTCGAATATGAGGTCATTCATGGTGTAGCCAACTGTGGAGGAAAGCAGGGAGTTAGAATCTGCAGCCCTGGGCAGAACGACCTCTCTGACGCCTCCATCCTTCTGCAGGGTTCTACGAGTTAAACCAACAACCCACTGCTTCTGTGAAGTCCGTCAAATCTGGTCACAGAGCTACCAATATCATGTTACTCACAGCTCTCTAGCTGCATGATGCAGGTCTGCACATCCATAGGGAAGTTCTTCAGATCCATGGGACAGGCCAGAATCAGTGTTATTCTGCAAAACACACACAGAGAATGACACACATGCAGGCTCAGTCTGCACTAAGAGGATTAACCACAGATTTATCAGTGATGCTCAACCAGCCAGAGGCAGACCGCTGCCACACGTCACAATGCCTGATGGGAATTAATGTATTTATTTATCCTAAAATCAATGTAGCTACTGATCTTGTCCAGACATTGCTTAATTAGCCTAAGAAAACAATTACTGGCATCAAGAGTAGACATTTACATTATGAAGACTCGATTTACGTATAATCTATGCACAAGCACGCATTCATTCATTACAGAGACCAGAAACTTGGTGTCCAAGGAGATGTTCACTCCCATTACTGGAAAAAACATGTATCGATGTGAACAGACCGTAACCTCTGTCACAGGAATCTGTAGCAACCTGACATGAAAAGTTTAAATGAGAAAATTGAGGACACAGTTTATGGCATGGAAACACATTTAGAGCCCCTAAAAAGCATCGGTGGAGAGGTTATTCCTGTTTTTTGTAACCCACATTTGGCAGACTTGTAAAAAGGTAAGACAACTTATCTCTTTATTACAAGTTATTATCGTTTAATAATGAGAGAAGATCTTGTAAGTAATGGAAAAAAAAACATCTTCTAAATTAGAGAATAGAGTTCATAATTCTGAGAAAACATCTAATAAAAATGTGATAGTGTCATACTTATGTGGGTATATATCATAAATATGAGAAAAGATCAACTACAACTTTGAGAATAACTCCAAAAATATCTAATTTAAAAATAAATAATACATACAAGAAAAAGTTGTTACAATTATAATTATATTATAATCATATATAATTATAATCATAATTATGAGAAAGATCTGATGAAAATGTGAGAATGTCTGATAGATATGAGAAAATATCTCATTTAATCAAGATTAATCTGTTGCAGCGACATATCTGTGAAAGTTAGCTAAAAACAAAAAGATGTATTTATTTTTTAATCAATCATTCAGATACAAAACATATATAAACCAATTACTTGCACCAACATCAGCAACTTACATAATGAATATTTTAATATTTCATGCTCATTTAAAGAGTAAAACAAAATATAAATGTTTTATTATAAAAATAATTAACATCTTTCTGCCGCCTCCCACTCACACCACTGACAGTAAGAGTCAGTCTAAACTACGTCTATATTTTATTCCTGCTGGTTTCTGGCCGATGTGCCCGAGGTGTTTTTTTTTTCATAAACACACTCACGTCCAGCCAGCCTGATGTACCAAATAAACTTTGCGGTGTCGGCACATAATCACACGTCCCTGACAGAATGCTGAATATGTATTAAACACACGATGGCCTCCACCGTTGTCCCACATCTCACAGAGCTCTGTGACTTTTTGTATCTTCCTCCTGCCTCAACACTGCATTGTTTTATAATCTTTTGTTCCGTTTCTTCAAATTACAAATGTAGGACAGGTACCACATGTAATGAGATTTACAATTAAATAAGTATAATAATTCATGTTACTTGCTCCAACTGAGGAATCTGCCGGCATTTAGACATGTGTCAGGAGGCAAATCAAAAATGAAAGCACAGAGAGAGCTATAGCTCTGCCAACTGCATTGTCAAGAAAACCTGTACAATCAGAAAACTGTTTAATTCCAAGTTGTGTTCGAACAAAATGCTGGAAATAAGTTGTTTATAGAGGTGAATCATCAACAATAAAAACCACAGACATCAAACATTTAAAAAGATTAATTGACATGTAAACAGGTCTATTTACATTATAAATATGTAAACTGATCAGCCATAACTTTAAACCCACCTGCTTAGTATTGTATGTCCCCCTATTTGCCCTTAGAATAGACCTGAGATGCACTTTGTGTTCCGACGTTTCTATCCAATCTGGCATTAAATTTTTTCAACAATTTGTGGTAACGGTTACTATTCTGTAGGATCGGTCAACACAAAGACTACCCTAGGTTCCCCACATGCACTGATGAGCGAGGACCCTATTGGCAGTTCACCAGTTGTCCTTCCTTCCACTTTGGTCCGCAATAACTGCTGCAGAAGAGGAATACCCAACAAGACTTGCAGGATGGAGATTCTCTGACCCAGTTGTCAAGCCAATTGGTCCTGGTCATGTAATTATAACATCACCTGCCAGTTGTAATCATTTTTTGTGCAACTTTCTATGATACATCCATTCCAGCAGACTTTGATGTGATCTGGTTCAACTAAAAATTGAATCATTCTACAAGAATCATGTGTTTCGGGATGCTCTGTGTTCAGACTTGACATTTTCAGATAATATTTTGTCAACTTATTGACTTTCTTGTATTCACTCATATTCAGGACTAGCTGGGCTACAGGAGACTATCCCACTTGTAATAAGACAACTCGCCCAGCCGCTATTTTTGTATTTACATGAGTACAACAGCTGACTTCCCTTTGCTTGAGACCCAATGGTCTAAAAGTTTAATAACATTTTCCTTACAGAATGCAGGTCTCACCATATGTTGATTTTATTTTCATAAGCCACTTTTGCCCAGGCTGATTTTGATCTGATACGTCTGCTGGTTTAGGCACCTCATAGGCCACAGATCTCCGTGGTTTTTTCTTATTCTAAACATTCTGCATGGTGTTTTTTTGGAAATAGTCTTAAACAGTAATCCATCCTTTGATAAACATTCAGAACCCAAACCACCACCATGAAATGGATGATCCACTTCTTGCAACAAAGCGAAGCGACGCGGACGGTGAGGCTGGTGGTGTCTCTTTTTTTTTTATCCCATGCTCGTTCTTAAGCTAACATGGTGCATGCATTCTATTGGTAGTCTAGGGTTTGTGTTTGGTTTCTGTTAAGTTAGTGACGTCTATGTCAGCACACACATCATATATATAACAGGTAAGATATCACTGTAAATGATGCATATCACACACCCCCAACTTCAGACATGCATGCAGGAGGTGTGATGTTTCATGGCAGTGAGGAGTTTGTTGTGGATGGTTTGCCACCATTAAACATTTGCTGAGTTAGGTTTAAGCTCTTCCAGTTTATATCCTAACTATGAAGGCTACCATTGGATAATTTGGTACAGAAACAAGCGTCTCAATCCGGGATGAGGAGCACCTTTTGTGCTTATTGGGAAGGGATTTTTGAATGTTTACTTGATGGTCATTGGCCATATAGAATGACTCCTGACTAAGCATTTCACATTTGTCTGAGTCATGACTCAGAAAACAAAGACAGAATTTGATATGAGCAGGTGGTTTAAGATGAACTTCATCTTTAACAACAAAGTGCACTCGTGTGAAAGAACAAGCAGGATAAACTTCCTTCTCCTCTCCTTGTAATGGATTTCTGACAGGAAGGCATGTGTGCGCTGAGGCAGAACCCTACCTTCCACAGTCTGTCATCCGCCGCTTTTATTTCATAACTTTAGGTGATGGTACCCTCCTGTTGTTTTAAGCCCCCAATCTCCTCGATCTCTTGCAGCTTGACGAACTGAGCTTCTTGTCCAAATATAAAATGATTCTACTTGTCAGAACGCTAGTTACCGTAAGAAAAGAAGCTGAGTTGTCGTAAAGAATTACGGAAAATGTCAGTTTCTTTTGCCTTCCAAGACAGCAAATGCCTTTGCTCATTACAAGCAAATAAAGGTCATTTATTTAGATGCATTTACTTAAAATTACTATTTCTTAGAATTTCAAGAATTTATACCTTCATCTAAGATTGACAATTAGGAGGCGAGAAGACATCAATTCGTTAAATAGAATTTCCTTATTGTTAAAATAAGGAATATTCTGGTTCCTCTGCTGGGATATTATGCAAACCATAATTTCCCTTGCTGCTGGTTAATACTAGCTCTTTATTAGCTGGAACATCTTACCATGGAAAAGCAAGATTCCTAATGAAAAATAATAACCCAATAAAAATAAATCTTTCTTCTTTTGAGAAAAAAGATCATCTTTCTTTTCTCAAAAGAGAAATAATCTTCTCAAGCTTGTTTCTCCTTTGAAAAATCTTGAAATCTTTTTTAGAGTCATCATGTGATTCGAGTTTTTAGTTTTTCTGTGTTTGACCCTGGATTTCCCTGAGGCTCAGCGGTTTGCTCTATGTCCACTATATCTTATACTTCTTAATGTTTTGGCTTTCGCCCCAATCTTTTTCTGAATTTCTTAATTTTTAATGATTATAAAGTGCGCTTTTATTTTGTTAATTTCACTTTTGGGTTTTTGCATTTATGGTCCTGCTAAGAAATGACCACTTATCTAGATTTTCTTGAGCTGCCCTTTTTCTCAGCTCATTCTTTTGCAGAGAACATTTTGTTTTTCCAAAGTCCGTGATGTATTTGGTCTTGGAATCGCCAACATAGATTTTCTCTCTTGATATAGAACTCACGAAGCACAAATGCGACCGTATATCAGCTCAGAGCCAGAGAATACAGGATATTGGATTACATGTGAATTCTATCATCCAATCTCAAAAAGTTTCATCTCGGAGGAGACATCAGTCATGGCTGCTCCTCCTGGTACTCCACCGTTGAATGGTAAACATGAAAAAAAATGGGGTAAACAGTTTTTACAAGACTTCTTTCCCTCGGTCGGTTCAATATCCCAAGCCGATGAGATCAGGCCAATCAACGGAGGGTTCATTCTGACGGTGTCAAGTTAAAAAATGAAAGCGGGGGCCAATCTCACTCCTTCACCTCCGATTGGACATGAAGGTGAAAACTGAGGTTGATAACAGATCACACTCGCTGGCTGCTGGAATACTAACAGGCTCTTTCTCATTCATCCCCACTGCAGAGGCAATAAAAGTGAGGAAGAGGAGGAGAAGGAGGATACACCGGCATGCTTAACGACTCAGGCGGAAGGCTACAGAAACTCTGACATCCTCCAGTGTGATTTCTGGGAGATAGAAAAATGGGTGAAAAGAAGGATAGTGTTTGTTACAGTAAGAGCTCTCTAAAGCAGAGGATGAAGGCCTCCACAAACGTATCAATGAGGATATTAAATATTTTAAAATATGCTCACACAAGAAATAGACAGTGATTCCTATGGGATTCAATATTCTGTGGGTGCGTAACTAGCGGGGGTGCGCTTGAGCGAGACCCTTAAACCTCACTTCCACGGGCGCTTCACAGGGACCGCCCACTGCTCCCTCAGGAATGGTTCAAATACAGAGATACATTTCACGACGTTGTACTGAATCTATGTACTGTGTAACGTGTGATAAGTGAAGGAAGATTATTATTATTATCCCCATCATGCTTTTAGGGGCAAAGAAATATTAGGGAAACTGGTTTTCACTCTTTGAAGGATATATTTTTTTTAAAAACATGAGATTTTGTTCAGAATATTTCGAGTAATCCTGCTGTCAATCAAACCTATGGTGAGAACACAGACCTCCATGGTGGCGACAAGAATAAGCTTAGAACCAGCTTCTCCTCGCACTTTGCTGCTGCATCGTTTTGGGCTCTGAACTCCACACCATAAAATTTAAGATTATGATTGGTCAAGTAAAAGAGCAAAACTCAAAAGAATTCAGAAAGCACAACACAGACATGTTAGAGTGGAAGCCAAGAATTATGTAAAGAGAAGAGAAATTTCTCTTTTAAAATGTCCATAAAACCATAATTTGACATTATTTCCAACTCTGATATTACTTTCATTAACAGGAAAAAGAGTTTATGTTCATTAAAAATGACTGATTTTGTGTCATTATTGTTTTTATAATGATTTCATATGTGGCACTTGACAAACCGAATGAGATGACGGCTCTCCATCCATGCTGCAGAAGTTCCTCCACTCACCGTATGCTGTAAAGCACATTGCCGTTTTTTGAGATGCGGAGCAGCTTGTTGTCAGTGGTGACCTCATGGAAGTTGGCCCCCTTCTCATTGGCGAAGAACAAGTCAGGTTTCCAGATGGAGTCCAACATGGAGGGGTCGAGGTCCAGCGAGTCGTCGGGGTACTCGCTGTAAGCCAGCCGAGGGTCGTTCCACTGCTGTCTCAAGAAGATGTTGACTCTGTAGTCCTGAGAGGGGACGGAAAAACAGACGACACAAAGAGTTAGAGAGAAAAGCATCTGGCATGGAGATACAATCATAATTACTGAGAATAAAACTGCATCAATGACCTGCTCAAAGGTTATACACAGAAAACTGTGTGAGGAACCATGTGTCTTAGAAATAAAAAGTAAAATCTAAAGAACAAAACCACCAACAAAACACAACACACTCACACTCACACACACACCAAAACAGACGGCAGGATTCTTTGTAACAGGATTCATGTTATCCAACACTTAACTGCAGATGGCAGAATTTGAGAACTAAGAAGGTTTTTTCAGTTCGATATCTGAAATTTTGTGGACATCCACTTTCCGACTTCACATAGTAGTCAGTAAGTGAACTCAGCATACCAGACCCCATGCAACCAAAGGTTAATGTGAACTTGTGCTACATAGGAAAATAAATATTCCATTTCAAGGTTTACATTTTCCGAGTTTTTTTCAAGTTATACGACCGCCAGAAGAAAGTCAAGGCTCAAATATTGGCTTCTTTCAAAGCAGAAGCTGTAAAAATAGAATTATAAAATAATAATAATAATAAATTAGTGACAAAAAGCAGAATATCAATGATCTCTGTGGTGTTCTTTAGGGAGATTCAATAGTCTGTCACATGTGGATGGAGAGTTTTTTTCCTCTTCACTGCTCTTCTTCGTCTTGTATTTAGGCATTTGTAATGTCTCACTTGAATAATGGCCACACTGCCCCTAATTTTTTACAGTGCACCCTTTTCTCCATATTTATTTGATTTCTGAGAAAAACATGGGCAAAATTAATGCAAAGTACGGGCAACAGGCTAAATCTGTATCCACATCCGTAAACTGTAAACATTATCTCATAGAACCAGAAGAATATTCTGGATCAAAATATTTATCGGGGCCAGAAAAATGTCCAGAAAAAAACCGATAATCATCAGAGAACCTATGGGAAAAGTTTGTGGAGGGGACCAGAATGGCCTGCAGCCACACAAATTTTGGTCTTCTTGTAAAATATCTCCAAACTCGGGAGTCAAAATAAGTCGCCGATGGGGCCAAAATCAAAGATGGAGACAACATTGAGGGCCGAACACGACTCAAACGGGACATTTTTAATCTTAGGTATCAAAACATTTTTATTCGTATTTCATTCACTCGTTTTATAGAATTCTGAACAAACCAGCGTAATAGAAAAATACTCAAATTACAGATTAAATTCAGAATTGATCAGCATAACTAATTTCTCTTTCTCCCTCTCTATCAGCATAGTTTCACTGAAAAATTTCCAATTGAAAGTTTTCATTCACAGGCATCAATAACAGCCAGAAATATTCCCCCATTTAAAAATTACATCGGAGATCGATCGGTTTTTAAACATCAACAAAAAATGATTTTAAATGGCCCTTGGTAAATGGCTGGACTAATTCAGCTATTTTAGTCTTCTGTCACAATAAAACAGTAAAAGTAGAAAACAGTCCTGAACAGCCTAACGGTGTATTTCAGATTTCATGTGAACAACTTCATGTGTTTTCTAGTTTTTAATGCAACAGCACTGACACACGTTGAACGGCTGGAGGATGCGAACGCACCTCCCCAGATAATTAAAACGTGCATTATATTTACTAATACGCGCGAGCGAGTTACTTATAAATTCCGTATTTATCGTTTTTAAAAAGGATCTATCAACCTTATCTCCTTTTCTGAGAAGCATCTCCTCTAAGGATTAGCAAATATTTATCAGAGTGACTGGATGAATGCTGATATCTGACTACAGAGGAGCAGTGAGAAGCCTTGCGCTATTGATTGACAGCTATCGTAGTGCATTCTGGGATTTATAGAATCTGTGGTGTTTGTTTGTGCTGTGTACCAGCGGGCCAGTTATTATAAAAATTAAAGATTGTCTCGCAGGCTGGACATAATTGTTTTTGCGGGCCGGATTTGGCCCGCGGGCCTTGAGTTTGAGACGTCAGCTCTAAACTGTGAACTCTGCTGCATGTACGTGTGACGGCCACAGCTGCATTCTCTGGCCGTGTTTGAAGCAGGATGGGCAAATGAAATGCCATCAGAACAAAGTGAGAAGGCAGAAACCCCTCAAACAGACGGATGTCAAACACTTCCACGGGGACGTGTTCCCTTTAAAATAAAGAAGGGGGAAAAGGTTCGTCAGGGGTGAACGCACTGCTGTCACAGGACGCTGTGTGTCCATACGGAGGAATGGATCCACAGATCCTGGCAGATGTAACGACAGAGTGATGGACAGGGTTTCACGGATGGGTAAGCGGGTGGTTATGGGTCTTTATCCACATGTCATTTTCTCCTTCATGTGGACGTTTTCCTGATGAGTGCGAGGGGCAGGCTCGAGATCTTGACATCCACAACGGCCACAGACAACGGCCCTTTTTTCTTCTCTCAACTCGTGTTTCTTTTACAGAATATAGCTTACGGTTATTTTTGCAGAACAAAACAAACAAACCAAAAAGATGGTGGATCCACACACATCAGGGATGAAGCGATATACACACGGATGAGGAGGGACGGTAAAAAGCTGCAGGTTATGGCGCTGCTGCTCCTCCTCCGTCTTACGCAGCTCTTCTGTTGGCGTTTGGGATTTCTGCTGCAATAAGGGTTTTCAACCTGAACCCATGATTTCAATAAGATAACTTACACATAACCCCGACTACCAGTGTGTGCCGCGGTTTTAATCCTTCCTCACTTTTAAAGATGTATTTTCTCCAAGCAGGGAAGCTAAGAATGTGCCTGAAGAGTTCAGCCACAGAGGAACCCCAACAAGTACGCAGGGTTCTGGTGGATCTCGTCTAGAAGCCTGTGTGCATATTTTTGAAATCATTCACCCTCCTTTGAATGGGATGAGTTAATGTGAAGATTTCATCTCCAGAAAGGTGTACATAAGGTCTTTTCATATCAACCTGGAGCTTCTGGAGACTTAGATTACACGGTACCAGCCACATGGAATCAATTTATGGCCCCCGTCTTCCTCAGTTGTTTAGGAGAATGCTGCAGTGCTGCTTTACTGTGAAGGCTGAGTTCTCGTCTCGTTATCCCATAGATCACTGGGAGTACTTAAAAATCTCACGAGAGAAAGGCGCGAAAAGGAGGGACAACACATTTCAGAAACATCTTAACTACATTCCCACAATGTTCATCACAGAAGTGTGCAGATATATCAGGAAAAACACACCCGAGCTTTCATTGACCTCAGAGGAACAGAACTATTGTCTATCCTCAAGAGAATACCGCAAAACTGTTTCACTCTGAAGCTGCAGAAGTAGTTTTATGGATGAAACGAGTGAGTGGAATGAGGAGATTATGACTGAATTTCATTTTTGGCCCGAATGTTTGCGTGGATCTTTACTCCTCCACTGAGAGAGGCTAAACTTTTTCACGATGGATCGACCCAATGGTTAATGTTTGGCCGGGACACAACTGATTCTTCATCAGCATCGCCGCTGCCATGTTAGGAGGAACTGGATTGTTTTCAAGAAAGTTCAGTCGTATATTTCCAACACTAGGGGGAGCTTTATCTCCAAAGATTGTCAGGCCACAATTTGTCAACAGGTGGTCCGTTTTTCTACCCATAATCTCAACCGTTAGTCCAAATTAGTCCAAATTTGGAACACGTGAATGAACTCGAGAACATCTATCTTGTATGATATAATATATTTTACTCTAATAATTTATATTCTACCCACTATTGAGAGCTTAATGCTGTTTTTCAGGCACAACCTCCAAATCGGTGGTCTGTTTTTGTCAAACATTTGATTTGAGGGGTTCAATCAGAGGCATTGCTTAAACAATGCAGGGGATTGGGGACTTTTGGGTATATACCCTTTCTTCAGGGACGACAGCATAGGCTTTGTTTTTCCTCGTGGAGGTATGAAGAAACTGCAACCCAAAGCACAAACAATGCTCAAATATGAATGATTTACGTCGATCGGCATAGAAGATTTTCACAGCTGCTATAGTGTAGCCGCTATTCTGTTTCACCCATCACAGATGTTTAGTCAGCGTGGGGGGCGGCATTTAGTTCCTCCTTCCCCATAATTGTCAATTATTCTCAGAATATGGAGTTGGGCCACTGCAGCCGGGATGTGGCCATCATTGAAATGAGTGGCTTAGCAGAAATACATTGACGTTCAGCCATGCCAGCAGGCGCGGCGGGTGGCATTTAGAGGAGCAATCAACCACAGTCACATGGCAATCTGCCTCAGCGAGAGCACTTCACATCTATTAGAATATCTCACATAGAACAAATGGGCTCGACCTTTCATGAGGGGTTCAGAATATGATGAAATGGTGCAGAGAAGACGAGTGCCTATCCATAGTGACATCATCCGTTATAAACATGACTTTGGATTCACTCCAGCTACAACACATTTTGACTGGCTATGGGTTTGATTTAAAAACACAGTGAATTAGGATATTTTTGAAAATATATAAAAGGTTTTAGCTCCTACATCGGATAAGGTACAACCTCGCAAAAAGAAGAACAACTACTGATGCAAGAGTTTTTTGACTGTTCAGTCAAGAGTCAGTAGACCACCGTCATTCTTCATTTCTATAAGAACCTAACATTAGCCATTGAAATAACAGTGTGTAAAGTTTGCCTTAAAAAATAGAACAAAGGTGTACAAATGTCTATCAGACTGTTATTATTGGATATCCAAGTTATGCTGGCTAGTTTTCCTATTGGTTCGTTCTGAAACCGACAAACAAGAGTTTGTCGGTCTCAGAACGTTTTGGTTAGAGAACCCCATTTGTTTGAACTTTGTATATCAAAACATTACAAAATTCAAAATATGAACATCTTAGACTATTTTGGAAATACTTGGGAGGCTCCTTAAACTACATTTTTAGATTCAGTGATAGCAGCCATGCTGATTTCCAGGTGGATTTTTAATTTAAGGCTAGCTGGTCACTTTTTTTTAGTTTACTGCTGCATGCTTTGACTGCTGGAGAACTTTTAAAGTTGAATTGAGCTCGTCATACCAATCTCATCATCCATACATCGTGTTCCATTAATGCACAATTTATACACATAAAACATGAATCAGGAAAAGTTGTCAAGTTAGTAACAAACTTCCTCCCTTCTTTTGCTTTCTCGTCTTGTAGATTCCCATGAATTGGCCATTGAGAGCTCCATCCGGCTGGCGGAGCTATGCACCTTATCTCTAACTCTGATCAGATACAGTCAACAAAGTATCCTTTTTTTTAAACATTTGCACCCTTCTACACTCTCACAGACTGAGGTTTTAAATATGGCTTTAAAATGTCTTTTTCTGGTCTTAATATGTCCTCTGGTCCATGAAACCTTGCCTCATATGTCAGAGCCTCCTCATGGCTGCAGATGGATGCATATTTAGACAATTGGTCACACACTGGCTCATGACCGTCGCTGCATTCAAAGACTCAAATGATGGGAAAGCAATTTGTTAATCTCAGTTAATAATTCCAGTGACTGATTTAGATTCACAATTACCAATTTGAGGTTCATTAAATAATGTTTTTAACTATGAGGAGGCCCTCGCATTCAAACACTTTTTCAATGATGTCATATGTGCGGCAAACAATGGGATTCCTCCTAGATTCAAGCTCATGGTTTGATATCCTGATAGACCGTCAGGCTCTGAAAAGCTTTCCTGAAATTACCTTCAACCATTTTCCAAGCTGCATTGAAACCATTAGCAGAAGAAACCCTGTATTTACATAATACCAAAGTCGTTTCAGCAAAATTTAAATTCAGGCAGTAAACCCAGCATTAAAGACTGCAATTGTCTTCCTCCTCCTCTTCTTCACCAACAACACATGAAAAAAACACAGACAGAGCAGCAGCCATATTCTAATTCCATGCCTGTCATAACATCCTGCTGGCTCTGCTCAGGTAGGAATTGGATGTAGGAGGTTACGGAGATTCACACATTATGGCAGCACATCTGCTCTGCTCAGACAGCTGAGAAAGAATAAACCACCACCAAATGTCAAACTGCTCACTTCTCCCTGGATCTTCATTGCTATTTTCGGCAATGGCGCAGATTAAACATGGTTCACTTTATGTTAAAACTCAAATGGCATTGCAAGGCAGAGCAACCACCAAATCCCTCCAAAAATCATTAAATGAATCATCTGGATATATTTAACTGTAGCAGACTCCAAATCCCAGTGCTGATTTATTCTTTTAGCCCACTGAAAATACATATTTATATGAAGGAGATCTGGACTGTATTACACTATACTTACACACATATATCAACTTCAGGAATTACATATGAGTTTTACATCTTGGAGTAGACATTACATCCTTATAGTTATTATTAGTATAATTATTAGCAATAAGAAGAAAAAAATTGATGTTCCATCTTATTATACAACTTACCTTACCATAGCCCAACCCTTCTACAAAATGTCATAAGTTGTTAATGTCATAATCTTTGAGTAAATTGTATTTCAGAACACTTTTCTCTTGACAAACCAACCAACCAACCAACCAATGATGAAAATAACCACACTTCTGCTTTACATTTTCTAATATTAAGATAATGGGAGACCTCTTTGGTCCATTTACATAAATTGTGATATTATGCAGTGACAAAGGCTGTTGTGCCCCAATCCAGGGTCTGACTCCTTCCAAGACTGTATTTGAAGGCTGAACATGTCACAGCACCGCAAAAGGTCCATCCTATTTAGAGACCTTTTATTCCAGCCCACCCTTTCAAAAGATTCAATGCGTTGATAATTTAGTTTCTTCATCCCAGTATCCAACTACTGTGTCTGAGGAGACTGGATGACGCCTTTCAAATTCCTATAATAATATGATGCACACATAAAATTTAATCAAAATATCTGGCTCATTTTACGTTGCTATTACTGCTGTTTTCATCACTGCATCCGTTTAAATTACATCTGTGTAATGCCCCTCCCTGTCATGTTTCCTCAGGCAGGCAGAAAGGGTCGTTAGTCTAAAATGCAGGCACCTGTGTGGATGTCCACAGCGCTTATACAAGTCCGCCCAACCGTCCTCTTCCTCTCTCACCTAGGTTCGGCTCTTCTGGTTTGCTTTGTGTTTGCCTTTGTTTCACATGGACAGCATCCAAACACAGCTGATATGCTGATACCGTACTCTATTTAACGTCCATTTTATTAATCAAATAATTTAACAGAGCATTCAAACCAGTCTTGGTTCCCCTTTTTGTGACAACTGTTATGAATGTACTACTATAGCTACTACTGTTATACTGTTATACTGCTATACTGCTTTGCAAACTCATCAAATCCAGCGGTCAGTGTGGCGACAGATGTAGCCAATACATGGAACAAAATGACGACGGCCAGAGTGTGTTATTAAATAGTGAGCCAGAAGTTCACTGAAGTAGAACAACTATCATTCCCGGTTACGTCCCTCTGAGCAGCTGACATCTCTTCACATACAAACCAGGTTGATATCATTTCTGTTGGGCCAGACTATAATCTGGACCAGAATGATGAACAGAATGAACAATTTTCCATTCTGGCTCAACTGTAGATATCATGTGTATATTTGGGGTGATCTGTTTGACCCTTTACTCCCTGGGACAGCAGTTTCTGCCGTGCACTACTTGAAGGGTAACGACCTTTTAATGTTGTCCCCCAAGTTAGATGACATCTTCGACTGATTGTCTTCGTCTTTGAGCTGCTAAGTGCTATGACCTGAATTATTCTTTATATCATCTAGTTATCTCTACAAGTTGAAATGTCACAGTATGTGTTCTTGTGTGGGTGATCATGTGTTCGAGTTTTGATGGTGCATGTTTTTCATAGATATGAATTGGGCCAGGCTCATCTGAGTACAAGTGGTTTCCCAGAAGAAGAAATGATGGCGGGAGAAGGCTAGTGGGAGGAAGAGTGGGGTGCGATCAGATGAGATTGGATGTTTGTTTTAGAGTGTATGTGAGAGAGTCGGGAGAGCGCTGAAACAGGAATAAAGCGTACCCAGTGGGATTTCAACACACACTGCACCACACCACCAACTCCGTTTAGCACTAGTGCCCAGGCCTAAGCAGCAGTGCGTGTGTTGAGGATGGAGGAACACTGTAGTCCAATCTCAAAACATAAACCAGAATACAATGAGTTTGGTAAAACATTTCTATAAGGAAAGCCTATAGGTGAGGTGGGTTTAGGTTAAACTTAAGCTATGCTGCTAAAAGGATAGACTGATATAGGACCTACCATAATGCAATGAGCTTCTCGCTCATCTCCCCCACCCCCCCACACATTCATGTTTACTCAAAGCAGGTTACTGACATGGTTTTGTCTGTGGAGTCCTTCAGATGGATCATGATTGGACCTACTACTCTGGTCATGCTAGATGCAAACCAGTACAGTGATACTATAACAGTATGTTTGACCTGTCAAAACGGTGATCTGTATAAACAGTGTGTTTAATCGGTAGAAACCGCGTGTGTTTGAGCTGTAGAAACAGTTTGTTTGAGCTGTAGAAGCCGTGTGTTTAATCTGTAGAAGCTGTTTGTGTTTGAGGTGTGGAAACCGTTTTTTTAATCTGTAGAAACGGTTTGTGTTTCAGCTGTAGAAACCGTTTATTTAATCTGTAGAAGAAGTGTGTTTAATCTTTAGAAGCTGTGTGTGTTTGAGATGTAGAAGCTGTGTGTTTAATCTGTAGAAGCTGTGTGTTTGAGCTGTAGAAAACGTTTGTTTAATCAGTAGAAACCGCGTGTGTTTCAGCTGTAGAAGCCTTGTGTTTAATCTGTAGAAACAGTTTGTGTTTGAGCTGTAGAAACCGTGTGTGCTTGAGCTGTAGAAGCCGTTTGTTTAATCTGTAGGAACTGTGTGTGTTTGAGCTGTAGAAGCTGCGTGTGTTTGAGCTGTAGAAACTGCGTGTGTTTGAGCTGTAGAAACTGTGTTTTTAAACTGTAGAAGCAGTTTGCGTTTGATCTGTTGAAACCGTGTGTATTTGAGCTGTAGAAGCCGTGTGTTTCATCTGTAGAAGCTGTGTGTGTTTGAGCTGTAGAAACTGTATGTTTAATCTGTAGAAGCTGTTTGTGTTTGAGCTGTAGAAGTCGTGTGTTTAATCTGAAGAAGCTGTGTGTGTATGAGCTGTAGAAACAGTTTTTTTATCTGTAGAAACCGTGTGTATTGAGTTGTAGAAGCCGTGCGTTTAATCTGTAGAAGCCATGTGTGTTAAATCTGTAGAAACTGTTAGTTTAATCTGTAGAAGCCGTGTGTGTTTGAGCTGTAGAAGCCTTGTGTTTAATGGTAGAAATGTTTTTTTGTTTGAGCTGTAGAAACCGTTTTTCTATTCTGTAGAAGCCGTGTGTGTATGAGCTGTAGAAACTGCTGTCTGTTCCTTCTGCTTCCTGTTGAGGGACTCCAGTCTTTCTCACTCCTTGGCTTTTACGAAGACCGATTCGGATTGTGCAGGAGGGAAATTTGTTGTGCATGAAGAAGATCTGCAGGGCTAGCAGATTCAATGTGTGTGTAATCTGGCTCGGGTTCAGATGCGGCTCAGGATTGGGGCTTTTCCTTTCCTCCTCCTGCCTCATGGAGCCTCCATGGCAGTTTCAATAAGGGCGTTGTCTTTTTATTTTTTTTTACAGAATCTCTCTTTTCCTTTTTTATACTACAAAATAGGGAATGAAACCTGCAACTGAGGCATGAGCAGTTTTGATATCTTTGACCTAAACAGATTACAGAAAGCGCAAAACCTGCACACAAAGACCCCGGATCAAAACACAGAACCTCCCTGCTGTGAGGCTATGCTGCCAAAGACCACTGCATTAGCTGTAAAATCATTTACCAAAAAGAGTAAAAACTTTTCCTCCACCTCAAAAACAAGTGCTGACTTGCGTTAGTACACGAGCAAACAGAACAGTCTGTGGAAATGAAATTACACATAAGTTCTTCCAAATTACTTCTACTAGACAGAAATTAACTTCCGTAATCCACTTTAATTCTAAATTGAATGACATCACATATAAAAGAAATATATAGCTTAATGAAAGTAGAAAAACAAAGATGTGGATAAACCCCCAATGGATATAAGAAACTATCATTTCAATTTCCTTTTTTTTTTGCAGTGCATATATTACCTACTTCACTACAGCAAAGGTTTCCACAGCCGACAGTCTGGGTGAGGCTGGTGGAGGAAAGCCTGATTCGTGGCGTTGGCTGATGACGTGGGTGCTGAGATCAACACACTTTACAGTATTGCTATATCTTCCTGCGAAGACTCCAGTTCTACAAACACTAATGGGTTTTCTGTGTTCTGAATGAGCATACATTTCTCACCATCGCTGGCACAGGCACTACAGCAAGGGCGGCGTTGTGTTGTTATGCAAATGAGCACGGCAGTAATATGGTTTTACAAATGAAGCGTTTAAAATGGGCTCAATGAAGCGCGGAAATTACTAAACATTCAGATGGAGCCAGGCTTTTAATTTTTAAATGAAAACATTGGATGTGCTGTAAATTAGATCGACCATCATTTCAATTCATCACTTTTTCAGGGAAAAATTACAATACGGAACTGCCACGAGATATCTTCAGCCGCCCATTCATCCGCAAACACCCAAAACACAAATAAATATAATGAATTTCATTTTCTCACACTGAGCTTTATTTAAGTGATATTTAAAGTAATTGAGCTTACCATTGTTGTTTCGGCGATGGATCCAAAACTGTTGATAAAAATGTTGCAGGTAACGTTCACCGGCGGACCTGCAGAGAAGAGATGGAGATGGAAACATTTCATAAAGGCCGGCGCAACATTACACTTAATTATGCCAATAAGAAACCTGAGGAGATTAAACCATTTCAGAGAAAAAACTCCAGTGAGCAACTGGGATGGACCATTATTGTCTCAATGTTTTTAGTCAATCACACAAATATCAAAATAAATCTTCTTTACCAAACATCAAGCCTGCTAATGAGGCTGAACTGACAATTTGTTTTCAAGTCACGAATCGCTTCTGATGATCGGATCTTCTGACGTCGGCATGTTTGTTGTTTGCTGTTGGGAAGGAGGGTTAGTTTGTTCCAGTGCTTGCTGGAGTCATTTAAACTCTGTCAGTCGTATAGGTCAAAGAAATAATACAGTTTCTACATGCGATCAGAACAAGCTGTAATGTTTGCTTTGAAATATTATCATCCCATCAACCAAAAACAAATCCCCCTCCAGCGATTTGAAAACGGTTTGGTCTGTTCAGTTGCATACTTACATCAGGCGTAAGGTTGTGTACCATTTACGAGCTGATACCAAAATTACGATAGAAGGGAAGATGAAACAATCCTTACAACATATAACCACTATGATAGACTATGATAGTCTGTAAAGGTTATACCAACATTTTTTGACATTCATGATGTTTAAAAGAACAAAAAAAAATACTTGCAAAACTCAATAGTATTTTACCTGGTGTTTCAAGATAATCTACAGACACTGTTGTGACAAGTTTCTTCTGGAAACCATTCTCTTTTCTACTGAGGTACAGGGAACCCTCTTGTCCATGAGAGAAAGAAGATGAAGTTTGATTTTGGAGACACAAAGAAACAGGGACGTTTTGTAACAACACTGACTTTAGGAAATACTTTCTAAGGTTTTTGTTTCGTGGCATACAAAACTACAGTGAGCTAGAGAGCCCAAGGACTGTTCTCAAGGTGCAGGTCTGAATAACACTTAGAGGGAGACACATTTATTTTAAAGAAAGTATGAAAACATTTTGATTGAATGAATTCATTTTGATTGGGGGACATAGCTATGGTCCCGTGTACCAGGGTCCTCTAACTTCAGGGTTCAGTCACATTTAGCCATACTATCTACGTTACACACTCATACTAGTATCAGTATCCATATCAGTCAGTGTAAAGTGCAATCATGATAAACTCGTATCCCTTCCTAAGGTATGTGGATAAATAACATGCTTAAAAAATCCAAAATAGTTAAACTTGCAACCAAGGAAACAGAAAAATATGAAAAATAGTTCCTTAGTTACTGAAGCTTCTGCAGGGGACTTGGACTTCAGGCTAAAAAACATGGTACGCTCTTCCTCTTTTGATATGGCATATATCTTATGCTGCACTTTTCTTTTTTCACAATTATCCCTCTGCAACAAGAAAAACTACCATCTAATAGGCACAACCCTCCGAGCAGTCCACAACTTGTAAAAACCAGACGTCTGAAAATGTGACCCAAATGCATCAGTGTATCACTTCCTCCATGGTTTTGGTGAGCCTAAAGTAGTGTATATTATTTTGGATGCATGCTATGGAGAAAAGGACAACCTCAGATTCACCATTGAAACCATTGAAAATTCAAAACATCCAATGGTGCGACACCTTATCATGGTTAATAAACTGTTTGCTTAAAGGTGAGAGAAGCCAGTATTTTTTTTTAAATTGCGGCAAGTGACTATTTTGTCCTCAAAGTTGACGTGTTGGAAGCAGGACAAAAGAATAAGGATCTGAATGACTCTAAGAAAGGCCAAATTTTGATTACTTCAAGCCTGGATTAGAACATTGCCAGAGGTGCAGGTCTTGTTTTGTGTCACCAGTGGGCAGTGGTAGCGGTAGGCAGCAAAAAGGCAATTTATAAAGTATTAGGCAGGCGTTTATAATGTAAAAACCTGGCAGTGACTATATCAGCCTGTGACTGAAAAAACTTTGACCAAGTAAATGAAATCCCCTGGTTGAACCCAAAATCCTGTGCGGCGAACTCAAACAAATTTTTTCGCCATCATTGCGGAAATACCTTTATATCAAATATCTCATTTCCAAGCCCTAGTTCATGTGAGGATATCCTCTAGTTGGAAAAAACAATCTGAATGGAAATGGATTGTGTGTTTCAGTGAGTAGGCGGATATTAGAACAACTGAGGAGGTCCAGCAGGGCTGTGAATGAATCAGCTTCAACTATGTTTGTTGTCTTTCAAACACACACGCAGCATACAGATGAACAAAATGTTGTTTTTTTTCACTGACCAACAAACAGTTCATTGACATAATAAAAACGACAATAATAATACACAATAGAAGCAACAAAACATACCTATGACCACAACAACAGCATTGAATGGCATGATGACGGTGACAATGGCAGTGACAGTAGTTACGTAAAGTAAGCGCATCTGCCGTCAGCAGTAACACCGTAAAGAGAAAACTGTTGGATGTACTCAAAAAATGACTACAACTGGTGACACTCAATTAAATATTTACAACTTAAAATAATAAATTGGACCCAAAAATACATAATTTAATTTAGGTTGATAGTTGAAGTGATTTTCTTTATGTTCATCAACAATTTGATTTTTATGGTGCATGATAAGACTCCAAAAGCTAAATAAAAAGTTGAATTCCAATTTTGGATATTTTTAAAATCTTTCAAAAAACATTTTAAACAATTTTACTTTCAGAAAACCTAAATTATATAACAGTAAATAAATTGTGAAGTGTTTAAAAGTGTTTTAAGAACAATTTTACATGCAGAAATAGAGATTTGTTGGTGATTTTAAAAGAATGACTTCCATTGATGTCACAATTATAGTATTTTGAACTAAAAATAAACAAAAATTGTCCGACTGAATTGTGTGTTACCTGTCAACAAATACTTTTTGAGTGTACTTATACACTATAAATCTGAGGTACAGTGGTGATGATGGAAACTGGCAGTGCTGTGATAGTAACTCTCAGGAGTTGTGTAGCTGTCTGAGCGTCCGTTGGTCCATTAATGAGTTTACCCATCAGAACTATTGATACTGCTGTACATAGAATAAAGGTCAAGTTGGTTTTCAAATGAGTTACACCATTTGCATAAATTAGCACCATGACTATGAGGGGCCACTGCGTCCTTGTGCGCCGCCATCTTGGTATCGTCCTGGCATGAATTTCTGCCTGGATTTAAATCCTCGGACGGCATCTGACTGCCTGATAACAGCGAATGCTTTTGTTCTGGAGTCACAAGGTGTAACTGTCGCATTATGACTTAAGAAGAACAGAAATAACTAAATCAATGACACATCCCATTCAAGGCTTTTAAAGAGAAGCCGTCCAACTCGGCTTATATCAATAAACGCGAGTGCCATTTCAAAGAGATTCATCATGACAAGAAGAGTCGCTTCACCCTGTTGTCTCTACTGAGATGCCGCGCTCAAGGTTATTTGCAGACACAACTCAAAGTGAAAGTAAATAGCTTTGGCGGCTGATCCATCAATTTGCTGTATTACCAGGTACCAAACATAAATGTGATTACTTTGCTGCAGGAGTGGAGTTGTAGAGAGGACGGTCAAACAGTCCGGCTTTCATCTCTTTCAGGACTTTAGCATGGTGATTGGCTTGAGAAGCTAAATGTTTGACTCTTCTGATCAATGGAGGTGGGTGAAAGCCGGTCAGATGAGAACCCAGGATCAATCTGTCCAGTAGATCGATTAATTCATCTAAAAGACGAGTTATTATAATTTACATTCAGAATATTAAGCTTCAACAGTTGGCCAACTTATTGGGAAATGTTGCACGTACATTTATACTATTTAGGGATAGGGTGTACCTCCATGATACATCCAGAACTTACTGCAGGGCTGATTTAACTCATCCATTCATGATCCCTCAGGGGGAGCTGGAACGTGCTGCTGGGGAGAGAGAATACTGGAATTCCCTTATTAGCCTGTTGCTACCAAGACCTGACACCAGATACAAGGAAGAAAATGTGGATAAAGTCTAACTGAATCGGAATCAGTGATCAGATTTGGCATCCTTGATGTGAAAAAAATGTTTGGGAACCAAAAGCATAAGAAACAACAAAGAACAAACATTTTTAATACCTTTTTAGGGATAATGTTCATTTAATCCAGGGTCTTTCAAGAGTCAGTAAGAACACATTCAGTTATTTTCAGCTATTTATTTTTTCATTATGGCTCCTCTGTAGGCAGGGGAGTTCCACTCTTCAGTTTTCACATACTGGAATCAGATTTGTGGAACTTCACCTGCTGTTGGTCTATGAAATCAATTCATGTCTAAACATTATGGCCAAACATTCGCAATTTGATTTTCGATAACCGTATTATCCACATGGACTCTTACACTTACACTGGAAAATGTTCATACAAAATGAATTTTTAATAAATCAATAGGCTGCACTCATCCGATAAAAATAAATGTCAAACTCTGTCTGTAATTCTGCTGGATGGCGGTTAGCTAGAAATGAAGGTAGAGGTCTGGATTATTTTGATGGCCAATTACTCCCCCTGTCATGGTATGAGGACTGCTGGAGGCCACTGGGGTGGAAAATCATCTGAGAGTCATTCACACACATACACAAACACACAGTGTAGCACTCATATGTGGTTAAGCCATGGAGTAAAACCATAACGTTATAGATGGGGAAAAAAAAAATCATTAAAGCTAGCCGGAGGCGATCGTTCCCTACGTGACTTACATGTATGGGATCAAATTAGAACAAACAATAGATTACTCACAGGACGGCACGACTAAAGCAGGATGAAATTATAAAAATCTTTCAGATATTACATCAACCAGGTTTGCGTCAAATGAGTGCAGCAAATGAGACACGTGAAATGTTTGTTCCAAAGAAATGGCTGCACACTGTAGTAGACGTTCAATTATTTCAAAGGAGACAGAAAATGTATGCTTGAACAAGGAGGCTGGAGTCCAAAAACACCACCCGGTGAAGTCTGACAACACACGAGCAGGTTCTACTTGTATCACACAAATGTAGAAACATAGAAATAGAAAGATAGAAACAACTAAAAGATAAATCTGTGCTCGTCTTTGCAGTAAAACGTCCCACTGATCCATCAAGGCTCATTAAAAAAGTCAACTTGTAAAATTAAATCTGAGGAATATCTGTATAGCTAAAGGAGGTAACAAAATTTCAAGGATTGTATCCGTAGAGTTGGATGCTATATCTGGATTAGTGCCAAAACGCTACTATACTTTTACTATAAATGATACCGCCCGTGTCAAGTACCCCACCCGTCTTCTCACTTTCATGGTAATCTGTCACTTAATTTAAGTGTAATTGACAAATTAATTGAAAAATTTCATTTTGTAAAGAAAGAAAAAATCTCACATTACAAAGTTTAACAAGAGTCATCTGGAGATTACATGTCACCTGCGAATCATACACCGAATGATAAGTGCATCAGTCTATGACATATCCTCCATTCTTCTGGTTAGCCTTCAGTGGCAGCAGAAACGCCCTGAATTTGCCCCTTTATCTCGATGCACTGCTACATTTAATGTGTTCTACATGGCCATGCCTTGTAAGAAGTCCCACCAAATCAATCAAGTATGTTAAGTTTTATGTTGAAAGTTCAGGACCACAATGCAGACACAGAAGAAGCAGACAACACAAGATAACTTTTTACATTATTTAACTCTAACGTTGTAATATAGGGTTCCAACCTGGGTATGATCATAGACACTCCGACAAAGAAGTTCACAAACACATGGAGAATAGAAAGAGACAGAAGTGCAAACAATCAGTTGATTCCCTTTTCCATATCCTGACTATAAAGGACCCCACCAGACTATCTCCTTCTGCCGTATTAAGGGCTCTTCAGACCCAGTGAGCACAGCTCTGATATATCTGACTGCATCAGAGTGTTTATTCATAAACCAGTTGGTATTACATTATTTCTGTTTTTTTTTCGCTCCAGAACAGTATTTCAGGTCTAATTCAAGAGCTCTGACACAGATCCTCTGCATCCCGGCTGTGTACACAATCCCTCCTTCAAAGTCCTATCGTTCCATGAAAGGAGTGAAGCGAGTAGAAGGGTATCATAATTTGTCTTCTCTTGACGTCCCCTGCAGCCGCGACACAAGGAGAAGCTAATACCTCCTCCTCCTCCTGTTTCTCTCCGTCTTTTCGGCTGCAGTAGTTCATTTAATAACCATCCAGAGGAGGAGAGGAGACGGCGTCGCTTTATAGCTTTCCAATAAAAGACAGAAGACGGGGGTGCGGCGAGAAACGGCAGCAAGGAGGAAGACGCTCATTAACTGTCATGGAGGACCGGCAGTGACTCACAGGCTGCATCGGTGTGCACGAAGCTCGTCCTTTAGTATTCAACATTTCTGAGAATTTCTTTACAACCAATAGATCGCAGTCTGTGCCACATACCCCAACCCCACAAAGTCTCGGCAGTGTTGTATGATCAGGTAAAATCTTGAAACATTCAAAAGAAATGTTATAAAAAGGCATTCATGTGACACTCAATCTGGATTAGAACCAATAGTTGGTGAGGATTTCCCTGACTCGTGCCTCACTGCCACGGGCGCACATATGGTTACAAGTACATCTGCTAAGACGTGGACGTGAGAATACAACTGCATCAGTCCGAAACTAGCAGTAATTCCACTACACTTTTAACCAGGTGCAAGATAGAAACAAATAAATGTGTCTGTGTAAGTGTCTGTGTTTGAGTTTCAGTTTTCATACTGGTCGCGGCGACGGCGGCTGATGTCTCTGCTGAAGTGTGTCACCGCCATATTGGATGGACGTGGCCAGCTGATGAGAACAGCTGATGTCATTTGATGCCGAAGACCAAATAGTGGATAATTGCGACTGAGCAAGAATGAAATGTGTAAATGACAGAGTTGTAGGAGAAATCAGACTAATGCATGAGTGTGCAAGGGGATAGTCTTTATGACTGACACGTTATGGATCGTCATGCGAACTACCGGACTAACAATGAGAGGAATGACTAATCAGACTAATCAGATCAGACATTTTTTACAGAGCTCCCGTCTTCATCCTAGCTGTTTTTCTTTTTAACTGATCTTTTGTTTACGATCAGTAAATTCTGATTTTGTACAAGCAAAATTAGATGGGAATATTGATTCTGTCCTGACTATATTAATTATTTAGATGTAGAATAGAAGAAGAGAATAATTAACTGATTTTGTAGAAAATACAAAAATTTCAACTCTTTATTCAGTAAAACCAGAAAAAGTGAACTAAAAAAGTCTTACTAAATATGATAAAAACCATTTAGGACTATAGCCACAGAACCAAGACAAAACTAGAGTAAACACACAGACATAGGAACGAATTTATCAAACACTTAAACACTTAACAAATTAGTGTGCATGAGGGACACACTAAAATATACATTAACACTAATTAACATATATTTTTACACGGATGCATATTTAATATGTCCCAACCTTTTGTGGCTGATACATATGTTACAATCATTCTCTGTTCTCTGGATTTAGCGTGTCTCTGCTACCCATGGAAAAGCCATATCACACCAGCGTGTCCCCTTTTGGATTAAAAATATAGAGATGTAAAAGGTGAGAAACAATAGCAGGCCATTGACTAATTAGTTGGATTCATTCTTTAACGATCCTCTAAACTACATGACAGGTTAAACCTGCCGAAGATGCGTGCGTGCCTCTGTGATCCTGCCAGCTGTGTTGTTGGGGCCGTTGGCAACTAGTCAAAGGGTTCTCAGGGTACGGGTCGGATTACGAGCAATTTGAAGACCCCAATAAATAGGCACCAAGAGGTTGCGACACCTCGCCCTGAGTAGGAAGACCGGGGCACCGTTCTAGAACCCGGTGAGAGGGGCTCATCAGCCATTGGCTTGAAAAGAATCAGCCCAAAGAGGCTTTGGGATCAACACCTGCACGGATCGGCGTTGAGGCCTGGTGCACAGCAGTGCATGTAGCAGGCATGGGGGGCCTGGACCCGCCAACTCCTTGCTTTGCCGACTGTTTCTAGGTCCATCAAAAGAATCTTAGCGGATAAACATTTTTCATAATTCAAATTTATGTCATATTAAACAAGTAAATGGATGTTACTGTCATTACGACACCTTGCATCTTAGTCTCAGACCCAACTGAAGATGGGTGAATTCTGGTCTATGTTGTTAAAGCTCTTAGGTGGAAAACAATATGGAAGTACATTTAATTTGCCCAGCCATGAAAACAAAACGATTAACTTTCTCTGACTAAGAGAGCGCCAACTTCGAAGCAAAAGTTCCATGATAGTATAACTGCAAGATCAGGACACAATTGGGAATGGCTTTGTTATGAGTTTGATAGTCATTCAAGTAAAAAAATATATTTTACAAATAGCAGCTTTCATCAGGGTCTAGCTTCAAAATTGATGAGGACTTTTTTCCAACTCGAATGCCAGACCCTTCAACCCAGTTTCATGGAGGAGTTTATGTATCATTGACAAAACCGGTCCAAAAAGCCTCATTGACAATTTATGAAAAAAATAATCCTGATTCTTCTTTGTCTGGATCTACTCCAAAGTTGAATGAATTCTTCCATGTTTTATTTCACCAGAATACATCAGTTAGTTTATGCATAATAGTTGAAAATGTTAAAGAACCTTCACCTAACCCCTTCATCCGTATCCACTCAGAAAATTAATGGGTTCTTGTATCTGCCCAACCATACTACCAGGTTTCATGAAGTCGTTTTTGTGTATTCCTGCTATCGGACAAACAGAGAAACTGCTCGTCACAGTCGACACGCCCCTGCTCTATCCACCTTTCATGTGGCGTTTGGTGGTCCTGCTGTTTAGTCCACGCTGTAATCCAACAGGCCATGAGTGGACATTTTTGTTATCAGATTTGCGCCGGTGCAAATGGAATTTTTTGGAACAGTGTTGAAATACTGAAAAAAAGAAAATATGCCACTTTGTATCTTCTTTTAAGCTAAATTTCAATTTCAGTTAGTGTTGGACAGTTTCTTTTCTGGAACCCACCCACTGGGCAGCTGGCACTTATTCCAGCAAAAAAAAATCACTAAGGGGATGAGATGCAATGTTGATGCTGGGTAAAGATGGGTACAAAACAATCTTTCATCATTAAACAATCTTCCATTCATTAAAAAATCATTTACAAGATCAACGCCGGCAGGTTTGTCATCCCATCATCTTCATACTGGCTCTATTTACATTCCCACGATAACCAGCAAACTCCTCTCTCTGTCGGATCTGCTCGGAGGGCAAAAATGAGGAGACGAGGATCACTTCTAACGTAAGTTAAATATATACTGTATGTTTACTGTATTTTATGCGGGCACCTGTTTTCTGTGTGCATGTTAATAAGTGTCTCATTCTATCTTCGATGTCGTGTCCTTCTGTCTCACTTCCTGATTGCTGGAGTTTTACTTTTAATGTCGTTAGCAGAGGTGTGTCCCGTGAGTTTTTTCCAATTTCACTTCTCAATTTTGCACAATGAGGAGGTCCGGAGAGGAGGCGCTGTAACATATAGATGTTTGTTCACCGCATGCTTTTACAAGGCTGAGAGTGAATAGGTGAAGACGGTGCGTGCTCCATTATCAGGAGTCCACAGCAGGCCTCTAAAACTTCTACCCGGAGGAATGTTATGGACCTGCTCTGATGATTTATTTAACTCTCCTCTCCTGATGCCCAATTCGCAGTCCTGTAAGTGACACCTCAGTGCCTCGGCTGAATTTATTCTCCGCAACAAATGGCACAGAGACGAACGTAGCAAAGGGAAGCAAGGGCACAAGAAAAGTGGCAAGGCACAAATGACATGAAAAACACTCTGAATTACGCAGGGGTGCCTTTTCGCAGTTGAGCTGCCTTCAGCAAAAAATACTACAACGGCTGTGAGACATTAAATATTTATAGAGCGTCGTCTGTAGGCCATACAGTCTGGGTAAAGCACTTTTACTTTTTATTGAACTAATATACTGTATATTTCCCACACGTGCTCATGGAAGCAGAGGCTCATTTTACAAGCAAGACTGAGAGTGGGAAAGTCATTTTTCTTTACTTATAGCTACTTATTTGTTTTTTTTACACCATTATGTCCGGATGCGACAGCTGAGGAGGAGGTAATCATTTTTGTTCTTATGCTCAATGAATAAACATCAGAGCTGAAACACAGAAAGAGGGAAAATAAAATAAATCTCCCAGCATCATTCATCATGTGACTGGATAGAGATGCTGTGAAACGCTTAGAGCTTTGTATTCATGGAAGGAATTTGGCTCGATTTATTATAAAGTTTGCTAAAAGCTTTAAAACTGAAAAACGGGAAGAAAAAAAATTATTCAGACAGACCTGAGGAGAGAAAGTGTAGAAGGAATGCTGCAGATATATTTTGACAATTCTGCTTCTGTAATTTCCTTCGGTGACCAAAAATGAGGACATCATATGCATTAATCTGGGATTAATCTGCATTAATCCCAGTTTCTAAAATCATTTGTTCCAACAGATTTTGGAACCTGGCTGGAAAAGGGTTTTACCTGATTTATGCTCCTTGAAACCTGATGTTCTGGACCCTGACAGTCAGGAGCTGTAGGTGAAGTCAACATGCTTTCCACAGCTTTGAAATATAAGCTCTTACCAACAGTGAAGAGAAGTTTATCAACCCTCACATCGTTGCCAGGTTAGCCCGCCCCACAAACTCTGCCGGCTGTAAAAACGTCTTGTCTCTGCACTAAATGTCCGTGACTTGACTGTCCTGAGCCTCTGAAGCTTGAAACAAAGTTTTCCACCATCTTAGAGTGTATCAATCCGCCGCGTCTGTGGGAAGGGCGACACTAAAACATTTCCATCCGACTACATCACAGCTGTTTAACTTCACGTCCATCTTCGTCATCTTATCCAACACTATATTTTTTCACCAGAAGAGGGACTTTCGTCGTCAGATGACTTTCGTCATCTGGACTTTCGTCATCTGGACTTTCGTCATCTGGACTTTCTTCATCTGGACTTTCCTATTGTAGAAATAAACATGAACAAACCCGGTCATGGGGACATTCCATTCAAGAGAGGTGGCTTGAATGAAGTTATTCAATTTGTACTGCAATTCTTCTTAATTACGTATCGGGGAAAAAAACACCCTTAAAATACAAAAGAAAATCTAAATTCTTCAAATAAAGATCAGAAGCATCAGAATGCAAGTCTCTCTTCATTTCATGGGATGGTTTTCACATGATTTCTTTGTAAAAAAACTGACATTTCTTTGATTTCTGCCCCTATAAAATTGATCTGTGAGAAAACACACCTACAGATTGAAGTTCCATGGAAACAGAGAACGGCCATCGAGGCAGATAATTATTGTAGATAATTAACTCCTGATCGCAACAAAACAAGCAACCGTTTTTTTCTCGTGATGGCAATTTTAACAATTATGGCCTTAAAACAAGCACTGATATTGCTGTTGCCATGGCGAAACGCAAACACGAACTTGAAATTCAAAAATGAAGTGACAAACATATGAGCCGAGCATTGGAAGAAGACAACAAAGGAACCTAATAATGACCTCAACATACACAGTACGCCATTAATGTAAGTGTTTTATAGAAGTTGAGGAGAACTTTTATCCACCAATAGAAAATTGGGTGCATTACCTCGCGTTGTCACCATGGCGACTTCAAAAAGCAGCTACAAAAGTAGTTTATGCCGTGATTGAGATAGAATCGGATGCGTTATTGATTATCAATAATGGAAATTTCCTTAGTCACTACTAAGTATTATTTTTACGGTTCATTCTGAGTCATATTGCCCAGATTATAAGCAGACCATATCAAGTATGAGGAATGGTGGATGACTTTCATTTTAAATCAGTTAATACAGTTATGGAACTCCTGATCTCTGACGAAAATTCAGAAAATAATTGTAAATAGCTGGTTTTTAATCATTAAAGCAAGAACGGTTGCAAAATTAACTCGTTATTTTTTTTGTTTGCACGATATAATGGTGCAATAATTATTTGCCTTTTGGCAAAAGGCACCATTTAATTACTTTTAATAAATGTTTGTGGAATGTTTTGTTCAAAAAGATTTTGAGATACGCTTCAAAAACCCAAGCTGGCGCTCGGACCCAGACAAACCGCGTTCCTGTAGCTCTGGTTGAGCTTAAGATATCAGTAAACCAAGCTGAGCTAATATTAGTGGTGGTTCTTAGCCATCCACAGTTCCTGTGTCTCCTGAGCATTGGGGAGATCTTTGACATTAAACTGGTTTATTCTGTGTTTTTACTCATTTATTTGGGGGTTTCAATGAATCATCCAGTTCTTTTACTGGTTTGTTTTGCAGAGAAGCTCATTCCCTAAGCTACAAATTAAGATGAACCACGGCTCAGTGTGCTTCACCATGGCAATCAAGTGTCTGCGCAAAAGACACAGATTTTTAGGATTAAATCTGTTTATTCTGTGTTTTAACACAGAATAAACCAGTTTGTTTATTCATTTATTTATTATATTTTGGTTTATTAACCTCACTCTGCTCTTTGGCAGATGTAAGAAGACAAGATCTTCCTAATGCTAGTTAATTCCATTTATTTGTTACCATTCTTACCCTCAGACCTGTAGGAGGAGACCAGCAGCACGCTGGGGATCGCCACATTGAAAAAATCATTAGGGCATCCCCGACTCATCTGTTGAAATCCATTTCATTTTCTCAAAAGCTACAGCTGAAAAAAGGAAACGGTCCATTTTGGTTTCAGTCACCTGCAGATACGTTGCCACATCTCTCTTCATTATTCTCCCATATATGAAGGATATACCTGTCTCCTCTTATAGATCCTCTTTTGACATAAAGTGAAGACGTAAACAATAGGTTGGTCCAAGGATGGAATAAAAAAAACCAGCCTTCCTGGCACATTTTAATTAGAGTGCTGAGATGAGGAATGACTGTTTCTCCATCACCCATCCATCACCGCGTCTTCCATGGAGTGAACTTTAAGGTGGACAATTTAATTTTCCTCCTTAGTGAGGGAGAAGTCTCCTGTTCCCTCATATATTTCCATGAATCACTTTCTCTTCCTCTCATTCAGATTCTCTCGTTCAGTCACAGGGTGCTCAGGATTTTATATGAGTGTAAATGCATTCAAAGTGGGAGGCAGGCAGAGGAGAAGACTAGGAGGAAGGATGTACGGCAACCTGGTCAGCAATCACACGAGGCTGTGTGTGTGTGTGTGTGTGTGTGTGTATGTGTGTGAGTGTCTGTGTATGCATGAGTGTGTGTGTATGTTTGTATGTGAGTGTGTGTGTGAGTGTGTGTGTGTGTGTGTGTGTGTGTGTTTGTGCATGTGTCTGTGTATGCATGAGTGTTTGTGTATGTTTGTATGTGAGTGTGTGTGTGTGTGTGTGTGCGTGTGTGTTTATGTGTGTGAGTGTCTGTGTATGCATGAGTGTGTGGGTATGTTTATATGTGTGTGTGTGTGTGTGTGTGTGTGTGTGTGTGTGTGTGTGTGTGTGTGTGTGTGTGTGTGTGTGAGTGAGTGTCTGTGTATGTTTGCATGTGAGTGTGTGTGTGAGTGTGTGTGTGTGCGTGTGTGTGTGTATGTGTGTGAGTGTCTGTGTATGCATGAGTGTGTGGGTATGTTTATATGTGATTGTGCTTGTGTGTGTGTGTGTGTGTGTGTGTGTGTGTGTGTGTGTGTGTGTGTGTGTGTGTGTGTGTGTGTGTGTGTGTGTGTGCGTGTGTGTGTGTCTGTGTATGCATGAGTGTGTGGGTATGTTTATATGTGATTGTGCTTGTGTGTGTGTGTGTGTGTGTGTGTGTGTGTGTGTGTGTGTGTGTGTGTGTGTGTGTGTGTGTGTGCGTGTGTGTGTGTCTGTGTATGCATGAGTGTGTGGGTATGTTTATATGTGATTGTGCTTGTGTGTGTGTGTGTGTGTGTATGCCTGAGTGTGTGTGTATGTTTGTATGTGAGTAAATAACTCTTACATTTTACACACTGAGCCTTTGAAGGAGAATACTGTAGAACTGGACATGGGGAAGTAAAGAGTTGCTGTGTAAACGGTTCCTTTTTTAATTAAAGCAAAAACTAAATTGGTCATGTGGGTTTTTTGAGATTTGCTCACCATCAGAAAAATTTCTGAAAAAAAATCCAGAATGAAAGAACAACAGCAAGAAACCACGACAGGACATTAACGGGACCTCTGAAAATACTAACCCCTCTATGCTGATGTCATGACCTGTCACTCCATTCCTGATTGTTATGGTTTAATTCGTTTGTGTTTCTCACATAAGCGAAATGTTTGAACCACCGATACGGCCGACGGAGATTTAGGAGAAACTATTTATGCTTCACAGGAAGGATTGTCGTAATCATGTCCAGCTCATCAGAGACAGTAAGGTAATAAGAAAATGGAAATAACTGTAAGAGGCATGCTTGACTGAGGAAAATCCCATATTTTTATCTGCCAAAAAACCATAACACTCCAGCCTAAATGAAATAAATAAGAAATAATAAAACCATGATAGGGGAGCAGGGACCGTCAAAGATGAAGTGACCAGGACTTTCCAGGGTTTCCCAGCTCAGGTTTTGAATGACATGTGGAAATGACAGGCTGGCGGCTTCTTGACTGCAGAGATAGCAGCGCTACGTCAGCGCCACAGAGGAGGTGACTGGAGCATTTATAAAATGGGTTAGTGCATTATGGCGATGCTGTTTGTGTGTGTGTGTTTGTGTGTGCGTGTATGTGTGTGCGTGTATGTGTGTGCGTGTTTGTGTGTGTGTGTTTGTGTGTGCGTGTATGTGTGTGCGTGTATGTGTGTGCGTGTTTGTGTGTGTGTGTTTGTGTGTGCGTGTTTGTGAGTGTGTGTGTGCGTGTTTGTGTGTGTGTGTGTTTGTGTGTGCGTGTATGTGTGTGCGTGTATGTGTGTGCGTGTTTGTGTGGGCGTGTTTGTGTGTGTTTGTGTGTGCGTGTATATGTGTGCGTGTTTGTGTGTGGGTGTTTGTGTGTGCGTGTTTGTGTGTGCGTGTTTGTGTGGGCGTGTTTGTGTGTGTTTGTGTGTGCGTGTATATGTGTGCGTGTTTGTGTGTGTGTGTTTGTGTGTGCGTGTATGTGTGTGTGTGTGTTTGTGTGTGCGTGTATGTGTGTGAGTGTATGTGTGTGCGTGTTTGTGTGTTTGTGTGTGCGTGTTTGTGCGTGTGTGTGCGTGTTTGTGTGTGTGTGTTTGTGTGTGCGTGTATGTGTGTGCGTTTAAGTGTGTGCGTGTCTGTGTGTGTGTTTGTGTGTGCGTGTATGTGTGTGCGTGTATGTGTGTGCGTGTATGTGTGTGCGTGTATGTGTGTGCGTTTATGTGTGGGCGTGTTTGTGTGTGTGTGTTTGTGTGTGCGTGTATGTGTGTGCGTGTATGTGTGTGCGTGTTCGTGTGTGTGTGTTTGTGTGTGCGTGTTTGTGCTTGTGTGTGCATGTTTGTGTGTGTGTTTGTGTGTGTGTGCGTGTATGTGTGTGCGTGTTTGTGTGTGTGTGTTTGTGTGCGCGTGTATGTGTGTGCGTGTATGTGTGTGCGTGTATGTGTGTGCGTTTTTGTGTGTGTGTGTTTGTGTGTGCGTGTTTGTGCTTGTGTGTGCGTGTTTGTGTGTGTGTTTGTGTGCGTGTATGTGTGTGCGTGTTTGTGTGTGTGTGTTTGTGTATGTGTGTGCGTGTATGTGTGTGTGTGTGTTTGTGTGTGCGTGTATGTGTGTGAGTGTATGTGTGTGCGTGTTTGTGTGTGTGTGTTTGTGTGTGCGTGTTTGTGCGTGTGTGTGTGTGTGCGTGTTTGTGTGTGTGTGTTTGTGTGTGCGTGTATGTGTGTGCGTGTAAGTGTGTGCGTGTCTGTGTGTGTGTTTGTGTGTGCGTGTATGTGTGTATGTGTGTGCGTGTATGTGTGTGCATGTTCGTGTGTGAGTGTTTGTGTGTTTGTGGGTGTGTGCGTGTTTGTTCGTGTGTGTGTGTGTGTGCGTGTTTGTGTGTGCGTGTTTGTGTTTGCGTTTATGTGTGTGCGTGTTTGTGTGTGTGTGTTTGTGATTGCGTGTTTGTGCGTGTGTGTGTGTGTGCGTGTTTGTGTGTGCGTGTTTGTGTGAGCGTGTTCGTGTGAACGTGTTTGTGTGTGCGTGTTTGTGTGTGCCTGTTTGTGTGTGCGTGTTTGTGTGTGCGTGTTTGTGCATGTTTGTGCGTGTTTGTATGTGTGTGTTTGTGTGTGCGTGTTCGTGTGAGCGTGTATGTGTGTGCGTGTATGTGTGTGCGTGTTTGTGTGTGCGTGTATGTGTGGGTGTGTTTGTGTGTGCGTGTTTGTGTGTGCGTGTTTGTGTGTGCGTGTATGAGTGTGCGTGTTTGTGTGAGCTTGCGCCGTCTCTGTGTTTGACTGTTTGTGGACAGCAGCGTATGTGTTTACTGTAATCCGTCCTGTTTTTTGTTTGCATGTGTGTGTCTGTGCAGATGGACATGCTGTGTGTGAGTGATTTACCAGAGTCGTGAGTCTGTGCTGTTGGCCGAATGCTTTAATCATTTTGAGAGGAAGGTAGATCGCTATGAGAGATTAGTAAAGAAACACACAACACACACATTGATCCCTCTCGTGCTCTTCGTCCCTTAGCCTCCAGGATAAAACACTTCAATTCAGCGCTATCGTGCTAACGTCATGCTACAGTGTGTTCGACATATTACACAACCTTTTACAGTCGAAGTACTAATTTAACGTCGAAACACTTCAAATATCATAAAGAAAACTTCATATGATTCTATACTTCCTGTTAATTTAGACCTTAAGTCTTTACAAATGTAAAGTGCATTATAAATTAAATGTATTATTATTATTATTATTATTAAGTGCTTTGTTGACTCTGTATGCATATCATTTTTCATAATTTAGTTTCCTGGATTGCCAGCAAGACAACAGTTTTCTTCTAGTAATGCCATTTTGTAAAAAATATTAATGAGATAAATCTAAAACAACAGCAACGCCAATAATGATAATAATAATAATAATAATAATAATGATAATAATAATAATAATAATAATAATAATAATAATAATAATAATAATAATAATGAATTATTAAGAATGAACAACTTTATTTTTAGAGCACACTTCATAAAATAATGCCTTTTCCACGTTAAAATTACTTACACAAAGATAGAAACAGGAATACAAATTGATGTACATAATATAAGGATATTAACAGAAAATACATATAGAATAAGTAAAATAAATACTGTATAAAAAACATTTAAATTATCCGTATAGCACAGTCTTGACTGCTATCCAGAGCTTTCTATCTATCCATCTGTCTGTCTGTCTGTCTGTCTGTCTGTCTGTCTGTCTGTCTGTCTGTCTTCTATACACATATAATATACGATGTAAATTACAATACATATTGTGTAACATTTCATCAAAAGCTATTAATTTTCTACTTAACCCACGTGTTCTTCTTCTTTAGTGAAAGAATTTCACTAAAGGATGTAGAGTTGATAAAAGCATGAGTTAGCTAAAGTTGAATGACGTCATGGGTCGGTTATAAAAAGGTGAAACTCCTCCCCACTGTGACGAGGGAAGGGTTAATCATGCAGTCGCTGACAACAAACTTTTGAGAAGGTTAGGTTGGTAAGCAGATATCAGGCATAACAAGACTCTTCAGTGATAGAAGAGGGATATATAAGTACTGTCACAACGTTCTAATTACTGCTGTTTACCTGTGATCTAACTGACTCTGTTGATACCATTATTTAGAAGAGATCAGAAGAGGTATTTCAGAAATAACATGTCATGTTGTTTCTGTCAGATCAAACACACGTGTTGTCTGTTACAAGCTTTTCCAAGGGTAACCATCATGACTTTCTCCGCTGGATAAACATCCAAGTATTAAAATTGACACCAATTGATTTCATGTGAATCGAAACCAGGCAAAGTGAGCTTTATCCTTTTTTTTTTTTTCCAGTTGAAGGAGATTCCCTTCTTAAGAACTGGGCATCCATATTCTACTCTTCGAAATAGGCCACTTGAGCATTAAAGGGGGATATTCTGCTTCACGTTCTCTGAAACCGCTCTATATGCTCCAGCCTGCTGTAATCATTCTGCAGCGTTAGCTTTCTGCTGCGATCATATTATAGAGGTGTTCTCCACGAGACAGGCCACTAGAATAAGCATAAATCTACATAGCTGCAGATTTCTCTCTCTTAAAAAAAAAGTGAAATAACCAAATATGCTTCAACTTGCATTAAAATGTCACCGCACTGAAGCAATCGTACTACAAAGCTCTGTGAAACCGAGCACTTGAAAAGGCATTCCTACAGAGACAGATTGAATCCTCGGGCCTCTTGCACGGCAGCATTGTGGGAAGGATTGCAAAGAGTACGTTGGCAGACAAATATCTCTTGGCCTAACATTAATCTGCATGAAGCTCTGTTAAGAGGAGGTGAGTTGTGTCTAATATATGCAGAACATCCCACAACAGCAAGAGCAGAGCAGAGCCGCTAATCAGAATAAACGGTTGCTGCCGACAGCGGCTGCGGCGGAGCTTAGGGTGCTGACCTGCGTGCAAGGTGCTGCTGAACATGCTTGGAGAGAAAATCTCCTCTCCCCCATCCTCCCTCGAACAACCCCCCCCCCTTTTTTTTTTTTTTTTATTCTTTTTTTTCTCAGGTCTCACCTTCCTGATACATCTCACAATTGTTCACTACATACAGGTGATGGTTTGTTAGCTCACAGATTTACTTTGGGTTATTTAATTTAATTTAATTCAATTTAAATGTACATAATGTTATTCTGTATTCTGTAACATGCTCTGGCTGCTGTAACACTGCAATTTCCCCGTTGTGGGACTAATAAAGGTTTATCTTATCTTTTCTTATCTTATGTATACGCTAGGATGTTAAAATGAATACAGTTTTTCTGTGAACGTCCAGGAAGATCAGCTTGCTACAGATTAAATCAGAGTTTTTCCCTCAGGTTATCACCATGTAAACTAGCATGTATCATAAGAACACACTTTATTCCTCTTTGTCAAATTAGACAGAATTTTGTCGGCATGTAAATAATAATGATAACATTAGTATCAGATTTCTTTTTCCTTCGCTAAATAAGTATTACGGTTTGTTTGTTTGTATAATATTATTATTAAGGTTGTCGAAATAATATTTTGATCTTGATTAATTTATCGCAAAAAGAAAATAAAAATGCAGAAAAATGAACACGGTAAAAGAGTAGCGCCGAATAACGGTGCTCTCTGACCTCATTCATCAGTGAAATCAGCTCGTCTACAGCAGCTTAAAGATGACGGATGTAGATGATAAAGTCTAACTGAAGCGGGTCATTTATTCTATGGCATATCTGTTCTGGTTGACACACACCTGCGCGTTGTAACCAAACAGAATTGAGCGAGCGTGCAAGCAGAGGTGAGCGAGGCAGACGCAGACACGAGCAAAGACAATTTTTGTTCACTCAGGTTATTTGTTGTTATTCTTTTACTCAACAATATTACCTTATCTTTAAAACAGAATGCATGTTCTTACAAATTATAGATTTCTGTTCACAGAATGCCTGCTCAGAATGAGTAAGAATAATAATGCCATAATTGGTCTTATTTTTGTCTCTTAATGGCAAATGAACAGTGAAATAAATGTTCTCAATGTGCGATAAATTACCTTTATGGTCTACAATGGGAATTCATTCATTGACTTGCTAATATAAAATACAAATTTGACAATTCCGAATGCCTTTAATGACAAATATTAATATATGTAATTAAGTTTGATGAATTAATAACAAACCATCTAATTAATTCACTGGATAGCCCTGATTATTATTATTATTATTATTGTTATTATTGTTAGCTTAAATAGTCTCTTATGTTGTTACATAACAAAAAAAACATATTTTACTTTTTCTCAGCATTTAAAATAACAAGTTCATATTTGCAGGGATTCATTTGTATGTATTATTCTCTCTTTGCATAATAAGGTTTGTTTCTCTAACGGAAATACATAAATAAACGAAATAGCTTACAGCTTAACCCTTTCTTCATAAACTTGTTAGTATCCGTATTATTGTCTCTTATGTTGTTAGCTAGCCACAACATGTATATTTTTCTATAATGTTACATTAACATGAATGGACTTATATCAGACTTATTTTCTCCCACTGCTAAATTTGCCTCCCTGTGTTGTCAACTAGCTGGAAACTACTCAAGTTTTTCTCAGCAAGTAAAATAGCAAGGTAATCTTTGTATATTTTTTGTTTTTCATAATCATAGGCAGCTGGATCATTCGCTAGCTAGAGGTTTTATTTGGATTCTATTGGCATGTCAACAAGTTTGAGGATAATGTTTCTCACTATGCCAATTGTGTAGCTAGCAAATTGTTTTCAATTATATTAAACCTGAAATGCCTACTTAATTTAACTTATGAATAACTCAATTTTCTGGCTTGGGCATAGTGGATGGATGAGTGCCCTATCAGATTTAAGGTTCTTGGTTCAAATTCAGATCTGGCCTTTCTGTTTGAAGTAATCGTGTTCTCCTCCTGCAGGTTCCCTGCTGGAGGAGGAGTGAACCTGGCTCCTGCATGAAAACATTCAGTAAAGGTGATTTCTAGATCAGAGGTGTCAAACTCAAGGCCCGCGGCCCACATCCGCCTGCTAAAGGTAACGGGTTCAAATCCACGTCTGCCCGCCTTTCTTTTCGGAGTTTGCATGTTCTCCCTGTGTCTCTGTGTCCCTAGGTTCTCTCCGGGAACTCCAAATGAATGAATGAACATCTGGCCCGCTGGTATTCAGCGCAAACACCACAGATACTACAAATCCCAGAATGCACTGTGATAGCCGGCACGTCATCCAGTGGTACATCCAGTCACTCTGAAAAACATCGGGTTAATCCTTTGAGGAGATATTACAGGGAATGGCAGGAGATATGGACGAGAAACCTTTTTTTAAATGATGAATAGTAAACGTATAAGTAAGTTGCTCGTGCCTGTGAATAAAAACTTTTCATTGGAAATTATTCTGTGAAACTATGCTGATAGAGAAGGAGAAAAAAAAAAGTGTTATGTTGATCAATTCTGAATTTAATCTGTGATTACAGTTTTTTCTGTTCCTTTGGTTTGTTCAGAATTCTATAAAACGAATAAATAAAATAAGAATAAAATTGTTGTAATACTGCAGATTAGAAAAGTTTGAGTCCTGCTCTGACTCTATATTTAATTTTGGCCCCCTCTGTGATTGAGTAAGACACCCCAGCTCTATGTTGTCCGTAAGAGAATGTGATTGTTTGAACGTGGGCATTAAAGGTTGTTTGTCTCCATGTGGCGGGATAGGAATTCTTACTAATCTACTTTTATTAGAGTCCATTCTTTCGATTGACTTCAAACAAACTAATTAGATTGCCTCAAAAGTCAAGCAGGAAGTTCTAACAAGGAAAACAAAGCGTATCACCATGAAAAACTGCATAGTTGTAATTATACGTGTTTATATTTAGCCGCTATTTCTCAAAAATGCCTCAAGTCACAATTCAAAATGACATTCCTCCCCACTTCTCCGAGGGTATAATTCTCCCCCTGTTATTTGAACATTAAAATGAGAAATTATTTCTTATTAGCATTGCGGTTTTTCCCCGTCTGCTGAGCCAGTTGGTAAGTTATGCGTCGCAGTAGCCTGGAGGTAGACGGGCTGCTGCCTGCTAATATAAAACCTTGTCTCCTGTGAAGCTGACAGTCTTGGGCAGCGGAATAAGCTCAGAAGGTAATTGGGGTCTTTAGTCTGTAACCTACCACAGTTCCTCTCAGAAGCATTAGTAACCCAGAGTAATCAGACACAAAAGGATCATATCTGCAAAATTGCGCTTAAATATGTGGCCAAAGTTGATTTTTAATCTCCTGAAAGTCATGAGAACTTATTCACTGCATTCATGCACTGGGAGCTCTCAGCATTGTCGCTACCATCAGATGGATATTGTGTTACTGTGGAAAGCTATTTAACTGTGTTGAAAAGATGACCTAGTACATGAACTCCATCACCAGCAGTAATTGTCTGGAAAATCCTGCAGCATTAATTGAACCACGTTTGTGTGTGCGTGTATGTGTGTGTGTGTGTGTGTGTGTGTGTGTGTGTGTGTGTTTGTGTGTGTGTGTGCGGTTCAACCATTGCTTCCTCTCTGTGAATGTAAATTAGGGCCACATACATATTAGTTACGACTGACAGGAGCCACTGCGTAAAAAGGCTTGCAATGTTACGACTGTTAGCATGTCAAGCTAAAAGGCTAAATGGGCTGAAAGAGAATGGGCTCCAACGTGGAATAAATAGACTGATACACAGCTACTCCGTCCTCTGCTGTACTCTAGAGTACTCTGCTGCATTAGAATGTTCTGTACTAGAGAGTTGGAAGAAAGATCATCCAGCCCCCATTCTTTGGTTTATTGCCTAAATCTACTACCAGCTGTTTGAACTGAATCAAATGAGAGCAGTTTAAATGACTCAGTGCAACAACATATTACAAGTGTTTTCCACAAATATAACGTAATAATGCTACTTAATTGTACTCTTACAATCTAACCATATGTTAAGCCCCTAATGGCAATCATCTCTAGGTCTTCGTAAATCCCTGTTTTGCTGCTGTGAGCTGCTCCAAAAGACCCCACCCACCATCACCTTCCTGAACAATCTTTTCCTGATGGTAAAAAAGCCTTAAAAACAGCCAAAAACAAGATGAAAAATTCAAGCGGTTTGATCTTGCAGCAGATCGGTGATATTCCTGTGTGTGTGAGTGAGTGCCACTCAGCTCAGGCCACCTTCTTCCTTTGCCAAACATACTACTGATCCATTGACTCAAAGAGCAACAACATAATTCTCTCGCTCCACAGAACATCATCCAAAAACTTGAGTAGCTTATCTAGATTGCTGGACTGTCGTGGAGCCGGTGTTTCTGGTGTTACTGGGTTAGCTATAGTGTACATCTTGGAGGTCCAACATGGAGCCATTACATAAAGGAAGGCTTTAACAGAAAAGACTTTGGGACAGCTAAAGTCTACGCACATTGACACAGTGCTTTAGTGACATCTGATTGGTAAATATGTGGTCTTATGAGGGATGTTATTCAGGGTGCTGAATAATTTTGAAACTGCCGTCGCCATTGAGAGTAACTTGATGTGACATATTGGGGAAACACACTTAAAATATTCATCTACCAGAGTCTTGCCATTTAGATGGAGCAGCACCAGTAAATGCTTACAATGTCATGATATTCCGCTATCTTGCACCTTCTTAGACATCGCCAGACATTACGAGGAAAGATCTCAGAAAGGAGCCAGACAATATCATCACCTAACATACTTGCATCTAACTGCAGTGTACTACCAATACTGAAGTATAAGGATGAATGGCACTCTTTCTGTCCTGAAAAAGAAACTCCTCTAGATCTTTCTAGCAGAAGACTGTGAAAATAAAAATATCAGTGTGGTCTGAATCAGGAGCATATTATCTAGAACATCTTTTAAAAACACTTAAAAAAACTTGCTCCCCACATTCACTTATGGTTGTGGAGTATGTCGCGACAGTAATCGTAACTATATACACTATACCATAGAGTTGTGTTTCCTCAAGATTGATAGCATTGAAACAAAACTTAGGTGGGTTTAAATGGGACACTTTTCTCATATCCAAACTAAACCTTTTCGAATTGCAATGTCGGTCGCCTGTTTACATGACTTGCGATCTTTTCCGACCTGGTGTTTACATGCGTCGACACATCTAATCGGAAACGCTTTCAGACATGTGCAGATGATCCACACTCCCGTTCAGGTGGCGATAATGCTTCGGCGAGTTGGGTGCCAACTGCTAACATGCCCCCAGAAGAAGAATATGACAAAGAGGACATGCGCCCAAGTGTCCATCTAACCATCCAAACGTGTTCAACTACTTCATAGTCGCGATGAGTAAATGACTCTCCGATAAAGATCGGTACTGTTTTGAAGTCTCCATATTTAAAATTTGTTGCGGCGCTGAAAAAACTCAGCGGATCATTACGTGACGACGCTGGGCATGTACAGATACAACTCATACAGAAAACTTTCCGAGACAGCGTTTACATGCAACGACTGGCTATTGGAAAGGCTTTCCGAAAGGACTTAGACTCCCTCTTTGTAAAGGAATGAAATCTCATTTGGAAACGTTCTTTCCATACGCAAGAGGTGTTTACATGCAGCCTCTTCTTTCTGATAAGACGTCTTTTCCGAATCTAATTGGAATTAGGCTGTCCATGTAAACCCGCATAGTGATCCTGTTCTGATACTTGTTCTCAGAATAAGATCTAAAATAAAACATCATTTGTAAAGACAGCTATTAACAAAGCTTTTAGGTTTTCTTACCTGAGTATGAGCTTTATGAGGATGATCAAATCACTACTTACTACTGTCATCTGTGCGAGGGAAAAGACTGACATCCTCATGGTCAGGATGAAATCTAAACATCTGCTGTTTTGAAGAATCAACCGTTGTCAAACTGAGCCCCTGATGTCATAATTACGCCTCGCATTTACGGAGAACTATGTCCAAGTCATCATGAAATTTTGCTGATACCTTTGCTTAATTGCTCTTGATTGTGACCAGATGTTCAACAAAGTCCACTGTGATTGGCAAACCAAAGAAGCACTTTGGAAAATGCCTCATCTTCACATGGGACAGACAAGTAAGGAAGAAGGAGGGAGAAAAGAAAATGAAAGTACCTTTCTTGTGAGTAGCTTCATTTTTGGAGCCTTTGGGGTCTAATAAAAAAAAAAGATCAGAATTAAACAGAGCATTTTCTAATAACACTTTACCAACTGCATGTTGTTTGTCCTCGTTAAGGAAAACAACCGTCCATCAAGGAGCGAACAAGACAGCAAGGCTCGGTTATCTAAGGCGTTGCACTGCCGCCAACACTCAGCGGGGGTGAGTGTATGGCAGCGGGGGAGGAGGCGGAGGGGCAACATACTGCGAAGGCAATAGCAGGAGGTAGGGAGGAACAATCTATTGCCATACTGCAGCGGGTAAGATAGGAGAGGCAAGATGAAGAAGAGGAGGGTTGCAATGTAGTTCTGTCAAGTTAAACTAGCAAAATGCACTAAAGGAGATGCAGCGAGAGAGAGAGGAGGAGAAAGAGGAGCGCAGGGAGAATGCAAAGACTACATGTCAATCTGGCTTCGTTTACATTTTTTTCCTCGTTTAGCCTTCCAGGAAATGTTGTAATGCACTTCTTTTGGGTGACTCGCATATTCCAGAATGACTTTACTGATTTCCACTTGAAATGAAAAAGTTTCTGGAAAGGTACTCTTTGACTCCAGTGTCAGAGCCGTAACCCTTACAGGAATTAATCAATTATCCCAAAATCCAACATCAAATGGGCGCCATTTATTTTGAAATCATTGTGCTGAGATGTATCTCACTCAAATGACAAAAGGATCTGCTTCCTTCACCAAAATGTTCTCTTCAAAATGGCTCATGTAACTTGAGTCACGAAGTGAAAGTCAAGTCCAAACGGTTCATTGCTTCAGTGACAAGTCTTTTCTGCTGTTCACACTGTCTGTTATTGATGTTCAAGGAAAAATGCGGCTTATTGCATTAAAGTAAGTAAAAGAAGGTTCTAATCTCACCAGTCACTTCTTATAATTGTGAAAAAGGACTGTCAAATGACTACTTGACGTACATGAGTATTTTCTTGAATCTAGAAACATCTTTTATGATAATGTCATGCAATTAAATACTCATTCAGACTTGTAAGGGACACTTTCCCGCCATCATCAAGTGTAGACAGATTTAATGAAGGAGGAAGGCGGCTGATGTAGATCTCAGTAGATTTTTATTCTTTACAAGTGGTTAGTCTAAGTCCTTTCAGAAAGACGTTTTTTTTTTCCGAAGACAGTGTTTCGAAAAAAAAGCCGAGGCGCTGAGTAGCCAGCGGCGCTACTCACAGGCTCGATGCTGGCATTTAATGATCTATGCCAGTTATTCTCAAATGGTGGGTCGCGACCAAAACTGGTGGGTCGCGACCAAAAGGTGGGGCAGGTGGGCCTTTGCCTGGGCAAAAAAAAAATTGTTCAGAAAAAAATCCTGTGCTTTTATTTTGAATGGTGAATAGTGAACACCATTTCCGATTAGTCCACTGCTCGTGTAAACCATAAATACAGGAATTCTCTTTCGGAATCATTTCATTCTGAAAGGAGAAATATGTCCATGTGAACCCCATTTAGTGTGTGTACTACTAGCTCTAATGATGCAGGCGGTTCAGTTTGCCTACAACATGCCACGTCCTTCCACAAAGTGTCACAGTCGTTTCAATTGGTCGTTGATTTGTTTTGAGTTTTTAAGGACATTTTTTATGGCCTTCGGTCATAGTTTTAATTTGGTTTTGATTTTCATCAAAATTAGAACTCGAAGTACCGTTCATCAAATATTTTTTCTAAGTTGGGGACGCACACCCTCATGAACATTTGTGAACTCTAATGCCCCATCAGGATTTATAAAAAAGAACAGCTACAGCTGAAATGGAAGAAAGAAAAGGAATATCTTTCTTCCATTTCCTACTACTGGAGAAGATCATTAGGCCTTCTTGATCTGATTGAATGTCTTGTTTTGCCCCAGTTTTATCCTTAGTTCTGCTGACAAACAGAAAAACCAACCAGCACCAACACAGCCTTTTCTTGGTCGGATCCTTTACCAACAAGTATGTGTTGTGTGACTCATTCCCCAACTCTCCACAAAATCTTGTGGAAAAGCTGTTGAGGATTTTTTGCTAAATCTATGCAAAAACAGATTTGGAGATGAGGACTCTCACTTAAGCTGCAGACCACTCCAGGGCACACTGGAGATCACAGACTGATGAAGCCAACAGAACCACATCATCTTCAAAGAGCTGCTATCTTCGTGTGATTGGGGTGTTGGTGGATTGTGTGCTTCTGTAATCCTGAGAGCTGTGTTGCTAGGGTGCCCCTCGTAGGTTTTCCCAACGCAAAGTGGTCTCAGAGGAAGGGTCAGACTAAGGAGTAATAGGCACCAGCTTAACTCCATTAATGATAAATCTCCTGACATGCCGACAAGATTTAGTGTTAATCTTTTATGTTCTTCTACACGTCCAAAAGGTTGCCACACGCAGTGCAGGTTCATATAAAGAAAGAGTCTGACGTAAAGCTGCTGTTCTTTTTATAAATCCTGATGAGCCACTGGAGTTCACAAATGTTCGTGAGGGTGGAAAAAAATATTTGAAGGAACAGTACTTGGATTTGTAATTTTGATGAAAATCAAAATCAAATTTAAATTATGACCACAGGCCATAAAAAATGTTTTCCTATTGCATACGGACACCTTTTTATTTTTTCATGGCTCAGTCTTGCTGATTGATGCCCTGTTTTGCCACCAAAACTGCACTGAACTGAGTAAACCAGGCCTTGACTTTCTTTGCTGTACTTGACAACTGCCATTGTGAGGGATGGCGACGCCACCAAATAGAAGTCTGGCAGCGACACTGTAATCTGTCATTGTCACGTAAAAAAAAGAAGGGAAATGGCCTCTGAGAAAGATGAAAAGTATTCGTTGTGACCATGAACTATAGTAGACAGGTGACTTAAACTCTATAATCTGCCTGAATCCATGAAAGGCAATTTCTCCTCCCTCCTCTGTGCACGGCAATCTCTCTGTGTCAGGGCTAAGCCAGGGCTTAGCCCCATGGCCCACAAGCCTGTCGAACATCTGAGCACCTGATCCTGGCATCAAAACCACAACAGCTTTGGTTTTTGGGCTTCGCCTTGCTTGCAGAAACACAACAGCTTATAACGTGAGCTCATTACTAGTGCGGCGCAGAATCTATTCTCCTTGCAAACAGAAAAAGACCCTGCCTTTGTGCAGTAAATAATGGTACTTTTGGTTAAATGAGCACAGGGATTTCTGTAAATCCATTTTCTCTCTCACTCTACTGTATCAGTCTGTCCGATACAGTCTGATACAGTCTGTATCAGACTGTATCAGTCTGGCCGTCTGTATCAGTGGACAATTAGATACTACCACCCTTAAAAAACTGAAAACAGCATCTTGCGTTGCAGTGGTACAAAATTATGCCTCAACCTTTCCGCATACGGTGGGCTTACACCTTTTCCCCTCAAACTGGTGATTACAGATGTGACGGGATTCCACAGGAGGACCGAATGGACCTTGATGCATCCTCCTCCTTATTAACTTATTAGCCATGGACCAGTGGACTGCAGAAGCAAGAAGACAGAGTAATGTTCTTACACATCCAAGATTAGCTTTATTGTGAGCTAAAGAGGTTTCTACTATCTTTAGAGAGAGAAGGAACAATAATGACGCGAGGTATTTATAACAAACTGAGGGGATATAGAGCTTATTCGTGTCGACAACACGACTCATTTGAAGGCACTCTAATTAAAAGCTTCTTGTAGCTCTTGATTAAATATAAATTTATTCATTTTCTGTGAATAATTGGTGCTTGTCTTTCTTCAGTTTGCCTCTAATGTCCTCGTAGCTTTTTTCCCTATTTAACATTCCTCTCTTCGCTGCCCTTGCCGTTCCGCCTCATCCCGCTTCACGTTTAAGCGTGATCAATATTTTTGCCATTATTCAGGGGAGAGCCACCTCTGCGACAGCATCATAATTCTTCGCTCTCTGCCTTATACTCCCAACCCAAATATGATGGCTTGGAAAGGAGCGGGTCTTTGCTAGAAATACTTGAACTGCCTCAAAACCCTCCTCTGGGTAAGAATATTCCATCACTCCAAAGATTTCTGTGTTTGCATCTTTGAAGAAAATATAAGAAGGAGGGAGTTTATTCTAGATTGTGTAAGAGCTACAAGTGTTGTAGATAGCTGAGCAATACTGGAGTCCACTGGGAAACACGGTAAAACAATATACCGGCACTAACCTAGTGGAAACTCTTCTGTGTTTGCAGCATGAAGTCCCGGATTGCAATCTCCTGTCGTAAGCAAATCCCTCTGAGTCATATACCCATTTGCAATGCCACCTTCACTTCTCTCTCTTTTTCTCCCCCTCCCTGCCCCATCCGTTATTCCTGCACAGCCATCACTCCATCCCATGCTCATTACCTTATGCCCATTAATCCCATTAAGTAGCCATTAAACAAGTGCTGATAACACCAAATGAACGTCAAGCTCCAAGAGCTAATAACTAGGGTCCTACCTCGGCACGTTCGACCCTGCCGGGGAGAAAAGGAGACGCAGAGAAACACAACGAGGCTGTAGAAAAACACAAGTGTGGTTTTCTAGGAGAAAGCTAGAAGCCAGGTGTGTAAATATATCAAAGCGTTTTGTATATTTACTAGGGTTGTTAAAATAGCCGATTCATTTTGAGTTTTTATAAAACATTTATTCGGATAAATCGCGATCCGTGACGTCGTACAACAGTGAACACGTTACATCTACTGCAGAATACTTATGATGGATGGAGATCACAAGGTGTTACTAAAGCAGCTCTTTGGTTCTGTCAAAGATCTCCACTCTGTGCGCTGGAACACATAAGAGCATTGTAAGGAATTACCAACAGAACGCTGCCAGAAGCAGGGAGTGTGTCGGTGCACAGAGAGGGAAACCAGGGAATAACCATGTTATTATGACGTCACATCGTATTCTTAAATAAAGCAACTTATTTGACTGTGATGTCAGTGATGTTTACCTCGGGTACTGTTGTGAGCTTTTTACTCTATAGAAATATAATTTATGTTTCTTGTTATTCATATTCTTATACTTATTCTTATTCTTATTATTATTAGGGTTTTTACAGCCAAACTTTTTATAAAAACAGTGAAATAAATGTTATGAATTTTGGATTGTATAAGGATTGTAAGATCTATTAATTGATTTACTGATGTCATAAAAAAACATTTGAATCAAAACAACTTTAAATGCCTTTAACGGCAAAAAGTGGGATTCATTAATTACAAACCACACGATTAATTGGATTAACTTCCAACCACCTGATAGCCCTGATATTTACTCATGTCTACAGAAGAGACTTTAAGCCTACGTCAGCTTAGAACCAAAGAACCAAAGTCAAAGAGAATGGAGTGGAGTCTCCGACCATTATTGGGATTCAAGAGCCAAGAAAAGTAACAAGCTTTGCCAAACCAACTGTGGGAGTGTCCTTAAATGAAAGAGTTGTATCCAAGAAGGAAAGAAGGAGCTACATTGGCTGTTCAGGGAGCTGAAACTGAAATCCGGCTGAAGAAGACATGCACAACCCTGATTTAGAGTAACTACTTTTGATTAAAACCAAGACTACAATTTTTTTGTCATAGTCTTGTGTAATTTCGTCCATGATTATACGAGACTATAACATTGAGGTCATTAAACACTTAAGAATAAATAATCAGGATATACTATTGCTGAACAAAAACGATGACAAAATGTATTTTATAAAATAGAAAGCAGTATCTAGGCACAGGGCGCGCCAACAGGCTGTCAGATGACATTGAAGACATTGCATGTGTAAAAGATTTGTTTCCTCTGCTGAGAAGGCTGAGGTCAGATTCCAGCCCCTCCGGGTTGAAGGATCAATCCGCCCGATTCTCTGCTTCATCACAAGTGTTGGATAGGATCTCAAATAGGGCTGGGCAATTAATCTTAAAAAGATTGCGATCTCAATTCAGCCGTATATACGCTCCCATTTCTGAGATACCCCGATTTTCCAGCATTTTAATTTATAACTTGTTCTGTAGCAAAACTCGCCAGCTTAGCCGCAACGTATGTTACGACGAGCAAGATCTGGGCCTTTCAGACCATGGCCTGGTACCTTTGTCTTGCGAGTTGCTAAGGGCTAAAATAAGCTTTACTTTGCCTAACCTAAGTGCTTAGCTTAATTCTTAACTATGAGGTCTACTGAGTAGCTGGTGAGCTAACATCACGTAGCACATGCAGTGAACGGAGTGGTAGTCTCTCCTAACTCCTTATTCATTTCATCTGTTTCTTTCCCCCACTTTATTTCTCCGTTGTTTCAGGGCGGCTATAACCCCTCCACTTGTAACAATGTGGAGTAGCTGTCACTAGACGGACGACGTCCGGTTAATTCGTTACAGTAAGTGGCAAACAGATAATTTGGAAGGAATTTGATTAGTTCTGGATGTAGAGTCTAATATAGCAGATAAGCAGTCAATGGTAGGACTCCAGGTGAAGTATATTCGTAATTGCTGATGACGGTGTGTAATGATTGTGGTTGATGGGTTAAAACACCATCTAAGGACATTGAGCCAAAAACAGGCCCCTTAACAGTCGTTTACTCTGCAATCACATGAGTAATCAGGGTAATTAGACGAGCTGTAATCATGTTAACAATAACTGTGTGACAGTATAAAAACTCAAGAGCTTCAACTAATGTTAACTGTGTCGGGTACGGTCGGGTTCGGACATGAAAACAGACGGACAGTCTACTGGGTTCCGGTCGGGCTCAGTAAGCGGTCTCCCGGCTTCTGTCGGACAAGGAAACAAATATGCACCCCGGGGGCACTGGAGTGTGCAGTAGAGCTGTGTAGGTTTACCCTTTAGTGCCCGCACACATCTTTCTGTGTTACACACAGAGAGCGCATGGAGCTGTTAAATACCTCAAATACACAACGAAGGGTAATATGATGTAAACTGAATGGTGAGATCGAGGAGAGAATCGTGATCTCATACCAGAGCAAAAATATCAGTGATTCTAATTTTAGCCAGAATTTCCCAGCCCTAATCTGAAAATTGGTGAACCAAGCCAGCCAGGTTAAAACTAGAGGAAACTCTGATGGAGACAGTCAAGGAAACCTGAACTGGATGTCTCTGCAAGTTTCCCTATATATACAAATAGTATCCCTCTTTACCCTAGTTATCACAGGTGATTCTATTACTTAATCAATGTCCAAGGTTATAAAATTCCATCTTCTGTCTCCCCACATTTCCCATTTAGAATGTCTCCATTATAGACAAAACCATGTGTTCCATCAACAAGTCAACAGTCTGCTTTTATTTACTGAATTTATAGCTTTATCTGGAGCATATGACACCCTTCATATATTGAAAGACCAGGGAGTGTCCTCCAGAATTAGACAGGTACAACCAGAGATTTGGGGATTTGATTGCACCTATTCTCCAACTTTAAGAAGCCCAACTCGCCGGCTCTGAGACTGGCATTTCCAAAAAAAATTGCAAATCAGAACATGTTCCATGTATGGATGTATTCTTCAAGTTCACATCGTGAGACCAGACACTTTCTATAAAGCACATTTGATTGTTCATCCTGTAATTCATCAGATAATGTTTAGGTAAATCTAATGTAAATTAAGTTAAATAGGAGTAAAATGACCAGAATATTTTTTTGGCTCAACTGATTTAACTGAAATGTTAATAATAACCTGATGCTGTTGGAAAGATGAAAATATCTTATATATATATATTTGTCATTGACTGAATTAAGCTTAAACTACTTATGGTGTTCTTTGACTGAAAAAAATACAGGATAGTTAGCCTAAATATAATGGAAATTAATGAGGAAATTCATCCCAGGATTAAGACTAAAATGAAAAAGCAGACACAATTAACACTACCCTCATCATAGAAGTTAAGGTTGGCAATTCTTCGAGCTCTTCTCAGGCTCTGAGAAGCAGGGGGAGAAGGTGGAGGGTTAAAAAGTGGTGGCAGTACATAGCTGGCCCATTATGGTTGGTCTTAAAACCAGAAGGCCGTTCGCGATCGTTGACCTCACTGCGGCTCAGTTCGGCTTGAGTGATGAGGAAGGACAAGGTCATGGCAACGCAGAAGAGGGGAATTGCAGCTGTGTTCGACCATTCATCAAGTGTACACACACACACACACTCAGGAACATGAGGAATCTCACAAACCCTCCTTATTTCTCTTTCACATACAGATATCTGTACAGCGTCACGTGGCTATTCATTCTTAGCCGATAGCTGATCAGAGTGGCCTCCTGTTCACCTACATGTCCCTACCGGCACTCTTGAGGAACTGTGAGGCCCCGCTGGTCAAAGTCCAAAATGTTTCATGAATCACATTGAAGAGAGCCAGGGAGGGGATGGAGGATGAAAGTCAAAAGATAATGTATGGAGTGATCACTGTGGTGGGGACCTTGTCTTCATCCATGAAGAGAATAGAAGACTTAAGAGGGATAGAGGCGAGAATACAATTCTGAAAGTATTGTATGGTTAGTGAGATACCGGCGTTTCCAAGCTCCAAACTATAAACTGTCTACGTGATTCTGTGGTTCTCCAGTTCATCCATGATCCTCACAACAGATTAAATAGCCTTTTCCCTCATGCTTTCCACATTTGCTGTCTCTTTGTTGTGTTCGCTAGCCTTTTGAGTTATTGCTTGTTCTTGGACTCTGCTAAAGGTTTGGGTTCGCTGTGTTAGATTTTTGGTATAACCCACCTACTGAAGCTCCATGCCTTTTGTTTGCCCCTGGGTCCTCAATCTATACTGCTGAGAAGGTGGCAATAATATATCTGCCTATGAATAACCACAAAAGGTCAACACTGAGGTTGAGTGCTAGTAAAGACACTGAAATGTATGACAAAGTGGTGGGAAATTTTAAAAAAAAAGCTAACAAAACACTACTCATAAGGAACAACCTGGAACAGATGCTGCTGGTGGCCTTCTTCTGCTCCTGCATGGAGAGCCTTTCTGCGTACTTCATCACATTGTGGTACTCTGGATGCTCAGCTGCAGACAGGAGAGCTGCCCTCTGCCCTCCCTGGACGAGATCTCCAGCTCCGGTTGCTTTTTTAGAGCCCAATCAATCCTCAAAGACTCCGCCCACCCTGCACATCAAATGTTTCACCTGTTGCCCTCTGGCAGGCGCTGCGTGTCCATCAAAACCCACACTTCCAGACTTTTCCTTTCTTTTATTTATTAACTATCTTCTCTTTTCATTCTACCAACCTGGAATAGCACTCCTAGTTTTGTTGTATTTTGTTCATTGACAGTAAAGCTTCATTTGTCTTAAATAATAAGGAGGGAATGAAGTAAGGATGTCAGCAAAGGAAGGAAGAAAGGAACAGACCGATGACAGATTTTATTTTATTTCTTTGGTAACATTGAAGAAAATATTGGTGATGGAATAAAGAAGGGACCAAAACATCAACTGATGGATGTGTGAGGAAAGAAAAGGCCCAATGAATACAGCGGAAAATGCCGATGAAACATGACCATAGTGGGATGAGAGAAGTTCAGGGATAAATAGGTCGCCCCAAATGTGTCAGGAGCATTTGCTCTCCTCAGAGGAAAAACCTGCTAAATCAATTGGAAGCTTCATGTCTCCACAGTGGACCCCTGGTCATGATCAGTGTAATTTCCTCTCATGCTGCCACATTTGTAGCTTCAGGCAAATCTCATCTATTCCCTCCCTCCCCACACTCCATCCACTGCTGCATGGCAGAAAATTAACAGGGCTGGTGCTGATTTGACGAGGTGTACGTGTGTATAAATTCTGTATGTGGAAAAAAATGAAAATCAAGTCCCACTTATCAAAAGTAGCTGCATCATGATGCTTTTACCATTTAGTACCATACCCAACATTCAAAAGTAAGTTCGACACGCAAGTCAACCACATCGGAATCCGCTCCGGCAATTTATCAAATATTGACCAAAGATTATCAGTTGACATTGTGTTTGAAGTGAGATACTGTTACAAACTTGTGCTAACTTTCTGAAAGTTAGCACAAGTTCAATAACAAAATTGTCACTAGGCTCATGAATCCTAAAGTCTAAATGTTTTATGCAGTGATTTCCCATCTGTCCATCCATCCAATATCGTCTACATATCCAGGGTTGTGTCACTGTAGTAGGAGGCTAATCAACTTTCCAAGGTCCTCCTGGTGGATCAGCAGCTTTTCCCAACTATTGATATGTAATACCAACAATGAGGTGTGGATGGGTCGCAGGTTTTCCTCCCTGTTACACAGAAAACCCATGACTATAAGGCATCCCAACCGGATGTTTGATTACCTCGACTGGCTTGTGTGAGAGTGAAAGAAGAGCAGAGAAGCAGAGAAGACTGCCGTCATATCGTTGTATTAAATGTAAAGGATGAGTGGAAATACAGACTTAGTTTGAGACAGACATATCTATTTTTATACATAGCAGCTGTATATATGAGCCATAAAACTGAGCCCAGGAACAACTCCTCGCTTTTATCTCATTGTTTAAGTCACCACCCAGACCTTGAAGAAGACCATGGAAGAAGGTTTGAATGTAGGTCAGATCAAGCGCAGCAATAGGATTAAAATTTTGGGTGGGCCAAACTAGTTTTAATCTTTCATTATCTGTAACTGCGCATCCTACTCAGGATGGCTGGAGCCTATCCCAGCTGACAGGCTACACATTGAGCAAGAGACGGGATACATCCTGGACAAGTCGCCTGTTCATGTTTATGTTCAAGTCAAGGTTGAAAAAAGTTGAAAGTAACCGGATTCTGATTCTGTTTGAGGGTCTTTCAAGCTATTAATAATTCAACAAATAAATGTTGTTGAGTCTACGCTGGTGAAGGGGAGCAGATAGAACATAATCCCTTTGTGTACAGGACATACAGCATGGTTGCATGAACAAAGGTAACCCTGTATGCCCCCTTTGGCTGGGAAATAAAAATATGTCTTATCCTTATGTCTTAAGGAATGGTGAACTGTACCAGTGGGTGGGGCAAGACTCGTGTCAACAGGTAGATTGACTGGTAAACACAGATTCATCTTCTGACTCAGCGACCTTTTCCACTGAATGGGAAGATGGGTTGGGTTTGGTTTCCAGCTGACAAGTCAGTAGTTTCATGCGTAAGTAATTTCAAATTATTTTTTCAGCAGACAGTAGCGTAGCACTGCACATACCACTAGACTACATGAATGTCCACTGGAACTTCACAGTGAACATAGACTAATCTTATATTGAGAATGAAAGCACTGACTTGGTACAATTTGATCAGAAAGAGCAGAAATGTTTCAGAGCATTATTATTTTTATGTCAAATTTAAAAGCCCAATGATTATCTTCCCATCTACCATTAAACCAAAGAGTTGTGTTCATCTGCATTAAACTTTTTTATTAAAGCACATTAGGAGAACAGAAAAAAAATAAAATCCATAAATTCAAATAACGGTCATGTCATCCTGTTTACCCCGTGATTTGTAAAGGTCACTGCAGTGCTTTATTCGCAGTAAATAACACTGGATTGCTGCCATCCACAGCTGAGCAAAAAATACAAATGCAATTCAGAACTGACTCACAAGCGATTGCCTCACAAAAAGATTCCAACAAATTCTTGGCAGGTCAGGAAGGATAAGCAGTTTCCGCTTCTGTGTGACTGTGGCAAGTTTTAACAATATTCACGTACTTACATTAAAACTCTTCCACCACTCTCAGTTCCATATAACATGAGCCAAAATAATCCACTTACGAAGATCCCCATATAATGGGTTGTGCCATTATGGGCTCAGCATAAAATACAAACAAGCTCCATGTCAGCATTCTTAGACATGAACTGTTCCTGCACATTCTAGCAGTTTGAGCCAGTGTATTCTGTGAACAAAACATAAGAACACCATAAGAACACATTTATTTAACTGCCATACAGTTCATCATCCCTAAAGGTTTTGTCAGCGTACCCATCAAATCCAACAAACAACCACTCTAAAATCTGTAACTTTACCTCCCTTTTTTTGCTTCGCACTTCCCGTCTTTGTGTCCTTCCTGTCCTTTTAAATTAATGATAATGAATTTAACAGTGTCTAGTCAGTCTTCTTTCCAACGTGTATTTATTCTTAGTACTCCCTCCCTTACTGTGCCAGTTCATCGTTGTACATCATTCCTTGTGTACAGAGACTCTCTGTAGCTTGTTTTTTCCTTTGGATTTTATTTGTCGGTTTTGTTGGACTTCCTTCTTGAGTATTCGTGCTCGCCCAAATCATTATATTATTATATGATATTATGAGATATTATATTATTAGATATTATATTAAATCCTTGAACTGCATTGTTCCCAATTTCTTCATCCTCCAGCGTGACAACAACAAGCTTTACCCACATTTAACATTTAAAAAAAAAAAGCAGGCACATGAAGCAATTGCTGAATCAAAACAGGACTTTGATGCTTGGAGATGAGAGTTACTAACAAAGTTAATATCAGGTATGGGTGTTTTGTTTAGGACAAGTATATGGGTGGCAGTAGCAAGGCGATTAATTCATTCCCAGACGATTTCTTTTTTCTTCATTCACTTTGCCTTCAAGTCGTCTTTTGTAATGCTAAATTTTTTCCAATGCCTCCTAGACCAGCGAAAACAATCTCATGTTGCAAACATGAGATCACTGACTCAATTGGAAAAGGTTAAACAGATGTTAGACAGGATTAAACAAATGAAATCAATTGCATTAACCCATCTGATGGCAACTGTTATTGACCTGAACAGTATTCTTGAACTCATGCACATTCCATGCTAGAAGGATCATTTTATTCAAACAGAAAACAGTTTCATTTAAAATAAATCACAAATATAAATCCAATAGGGTAGATTTATAGTACATAACAATACAATTTTGGTTGCCCAGGTTAATTTTATAAGTATATATGGAGCTAATGATGACAATCCTTTCTTCTATCCTATTTTTAATCCTGTGATGGATCCACTGACTGACCATCCAACTGGAACCGACAACATCCACCACCAAACAGGTAGATTCTTAAACAATTAATGACTGAATTGAACTCAATTGAGATTTCCCCATAATAGACATGATTCATGTCTTTTCGTCCGACACACACCTTTTTTCTTCGTCTTTCAGCTTTTCCCTTTCAGGGTCACCACAGCGGATCATCTATTTGCCTCAATAGTTACTAGAGGTATACCGATTGAAATTTTCTTGGCCGGTCTGACCGGCCAGTACAGATTTGGGAAGACCGGATATTTTTCTTTAAATCATAATAAGTAATGTATTTTAAGTGCTCTTATTTTGAAGAATCACAGTGGAAGTAACAAGGCTAGTCGACATTGTGAATCTATTCTGACCTGTTTAAATGAATGTACCGTCCATCCTCCCCGCCGTGCGTTTCTTAAACCAACCGCTTGACATTTTGAAATGAAAATAAAACGTTGTAATCGTCGTTCAGTCCATTACATATTATATGTTGGCTTTTTCAGGGACTTCAGGGATTGTGGCTGCCTTTGAGCTCCCGCTAGCTTTAGCCGCTCTGCTAAAGTTAGCTTCTTAACTTGCCATGATCATCGGGGTGATTCAATTTGAAGTGTGTGATTGAGTTTGTCGTGCCGAACGTTTCTGAGGTTGTTCCTTCACAGCTTATTTTGTTCCTGCTGTTGTTATAAGTTGTGAGCTTTGTGTTTTTTGGTTTACTTGTGTGATGTTTGGAGCCGCGGTAGCTCCTGCTTGGTGTGCTTGTACAGAGTATGTGTGTAAGCGGCACGTAACCGGCCTCATGCGAGGCTGCTGGGCCAATTCCCAATTTCATCAAACTGGACCTCCCACCACCGATCAATCGATCAGTGCACCTTTAATAGTTATCACTGGTATCCTGCTGGTTAACTATGCCAGTGGAGGTCGTTGTTAACCCGGGTCGCAACTGTTCCAGTTTGGAAATCAGTTTTGTGTTTAGCATAGTGAAACCACACTCCAGAATTGATTATTTATTAGTTTCTAACCGTTAACCATCAAAAATTGAGAAATTCAGGTACGATAGAATATTTCTGTCACATCATGCGCCAGTTTCTTAATCTGTTCAAATATCTATCCTTAATTTTTTTCCCTCCTTCTTTTTCAAACCAGATATTAAAATTAATCTCTTCATCAGCTGAAATGTAATCTTGATTGATGTGATCATCCCAGGAAAAACCTTTTCAAATACTTGCAAATAGAGGGCTTTAATAACCCAGTCAAAACAATTGACTCCGGCACATTTACATAACGTGGTTCAGTTTTTCATGTTTCGTGATCCTCTTCTTACACATTCTGGAGAGAATCTCAGTCCTTCCTACTGACCGGAGGAATTATATTACATCTAACATCTGGGAGGATTGGAATGTTTCACACCTTCCTTCCAAAATTCCAAAATATCGATACTGGACTGAAATTGATAACAATACAAATGGCTACCCAGAATGTATATCACATCAGTCAAACTACCATAGTTAAAATCATCACGTTCCTGACAGCTGTATCAAATGCTATGAAGTCTCTTCCCGTGTATGAGGGAACGCCAGAAAGTCCATATATGCTACCAGGAGGAACTTATTTCCCGTAGGACTGAATGTGAGGGTGTGTGGTCACATGTCTCTATATGTCGGCCCCGTGAACAAATTACGATTCGTCCAGGGCATATCGCACTTCTTGCCTAATGTCAGCTGGTTTAGGGTCCAGCCCCCGCCACCCTGAACAGGATAAGCGTTAACGGATAATGAACGAAAGAACAAACTATTTCTAAGCTCTACCAAGACTTTTAAGGAAAGTCAAGAGGGAAAGCTCTTGTTGTATAATGTTTCTATACATTATATAGAAACTCCGAGGATGATCCTCTCACACGTACCAACAGGAAACAGACCTTGACTCCTAATTGACTGGTTATAGACAAATGATTTGTAGTTTGCTTATTTATTTGTTTAATTTTCACTAGAGAATGATGGGGAGAGGAGGCTGGGCTTTCTTACTTTTTACCTGTATTGAACTGAAACCAATCAATATTATATATTGCTGATAAAAAAAACAATACAAAAACAACAATAGATATTCCATCCATTCTGAAAAGAAAGAAACATCATTGTTTCACATGCAGCAAGTCTCGAATGTAACATGTTTTAGTATTAATCATTCGTATAAATTCATGTTGAAGTTCCAATTACTTCAAAAAATGCTTCGAACTTGATCTATAACTAATTCAGTACTTCAGTGAGTCGGAAGGTTTCCTCTGGTTTTCTAAAGCGACCTAATTAATGAATGCGTTCCTAAAGTGAGAAAGTTTAATGTAGAAACCTCTGACATGTGTCTTTATGGGCACTTCCATTCAGGGAGAGGTTACTAAATATCATATCATCATCAGCATCATCATCAACATCATCATCAAGAAATCAAATTCAGCAGCGCGCTTCTAGCAGAGAGGCACATTACCTTGACCACCAAAACAAGCACTCAGGATACTGTGTGGATACCAAGGAATGTAGCCAACTAGCAGTGTGATAACGACAGATCCTAAAATATCCTAATGGGAATGTTTTACTGTCTGATTGGAGCAGGGAAGGAGGGTTTTTGAGGCCTTAAATAGTCTAATTATATCTTTAGCATGTTGAGCAATGGGCAGAGTTACCTTTGTTCCATACTGCAAAGGGCGAATGAAAAACATCAACAGAGTGAGAACAACCAAAATTAAACACAAAGCAAGAGAATTGTGATAAAATCTTTATATACAAACACCTTGTAATAAATGAATACCAACCTGTCTCGGTTATGACCTCAGCTATACGCATAAACAGGCATTTATTCAAGGTAGTGAAATGTAGAAACAACACATTACCAGGTGGGTTCGGGATATTGTTTGGCTACATTCCTGTCTTATCCGACTGAGTCTTGGTGGAAGTTCCTACCTTTAAAATTCGGTCGGATTCTTGCATCGTAACCTGAAACTTTGCCCATGAGCTTGTCCAGGAACTCAGATGGGGGCATGGGGGAGGCTGCCTTCCGTGCTGCAGCTTCTTTCGATGCTGCCAAGCTGGAAGACAAAAAAGGTAAGTTCAGTTAGAGGGGGATGCAAAGACTATTCACTGCATTAAGTGTCTGCAGAAAGAGGCTGATTAGTGACAATGGTGCCGGACGCACAGAAAAACTACAACCACAAAAACTGATGACTGAGCACTCCTCCGAGCCTTTGGTGCCTGCACACTCTGAAGTCAACGGATGTTTGGACACGGCTGTAGAATCCTTCTATTGATGTACTAACATGTCGGCCAGCTAGTCCTGAAGTTTTCTGACACCTTTACTGGAACAATACATCCTTTTCATAGAACCCACCTCGATCAATATATTTGTGATGAATGAATGTGTTTTAAATTTTTAGTGTAATACTCTCTCTTTCTTTGTCGTTAATTTAGCATGACTCACTGGTACCTATAAGATGCTAGACATGCTCATCGTCTGTGGCTTGATGGACGTTCTCTGAAGGACATCAAAATTGAATACCAATCAGATATCAAAAGAAGGTTATTCTACACATTTTCCATTTCTCACAAACATTGTGAAGCTTCGTGTACTACATGAAGTAATCATTCAGTCGAAATGAATAAGTCTGATTTTGTAGCTCTGTTGACACAACGCCATTGGATATAAAGCTGTACCTAACTAAATTTAAATTTTGAAACTGAGAAGAGATGTACAAAAAAAATAAAAAAGGACACAAAGAAGACGATCATTGAATATACTGCTATGGTCTTGGAAATGCTTTCAACACGACTGAAAGCTGTAGATACAAACTGAGAATGTTGAGAATAACTTTCTAAATCAATTGATGGATTCAAAAAATGGTATATTGTATTATCTATACAAGACAAATGATAAAGATCCCTTTAGATTTAAAGGCATGAATGGTATTTATCAAATGCTAATCAGGAGATTTTGTAATTATTGCAAGAAATAAAGGAAAAACTAAACTATTTGATGCAGGTATTTTAACCATTAGGTATGATTTATTCACTATCAACTGTACGTCTCTCTGTTCTCAAAGGTTACAGAAGCTGACCGGAGCTTATTACACTTACTGAAACTAATGCTCTAATTCACTTAACCAGCTCTGTGTCCAGAGTGCCACATTGATTTTACAATAAGGTACATCTGACTTTTTTACCTAATCAAGCTCATTAGATGGTCTTAGTATAATGTCAAATCCCCCGTTCGGCTTTCAGTCCACAGATGTGCAATTAATTCAGCACTAACAGTCAATATCACTTCGAACACACACACACGCGAGCACAGATGACAGATCGAGGCAAAGTGTTGTCGAAGAAACGGTTTGGAAGAACATCACAATAAGAAAAGCAGACTAACTGGCTCGCTGGTTAGCACATAATCAGAGAGATAGATTTGATTTTATATAGACTGTAAATGCCAATGTCTGCTCCGTATGCAAATGTCTTCCGCCGGCCAAGCATCAGTGCTGGTTCCAGACCGTCCGTGTAAGTTTCAAACTCAAGCCCATCTGTGTGTCCGAGTGAGTTCTGGTGTTAACGTCGAGTGTAGTCAGAAGCATTACTGGGCCAGTGAACAACAAAGGGCTGGTTTAAGGTCAATGGTTCAGTCATTTTTACATACATTCAAAGGAAGCATCAGACAGTTGCACGAATCAGCTCTCGCATCGGCCCCATTTTCATTCATCTACCTGAACATTTTTTGTCTTTCTCTTATTTTATTTAAGTCCAGACCTAAGATTTGAAATGAAACGAAAGCATTTTGTAAAGTTCAAGAGGCTTGAAATCATCCGTCTTCGTCTCACTCAAGGTGTCTGACACTCAAGGTGTCTGATGATGATTCCTTTTAATCAGCTGTTTAAGACATCAGCAGCTGGATTACGAACAAACGGATCATCGTCATTTTGGAGGGGAAAAAGAGAGGAGGTACATTTTCATTTGTTTGATACAAGAATTAAATCTCACATTCATTGCTGATCCGATCATTTTCCTGCTTAACTTTCTCTCTGGTCCACTATTATTCCCCATCACTATGTTTCTCACTCACTGGGCACACATTTTGGCTTCATCTCTTAATGAATACAACGGTAGCGGGTGATTCACCATCACTGTGACCAATCACATTTCAACCACACTACAAATAATATTTGGCTGCAGCACAGCTTAGTTTAGTACAGACTTTTGGCTAATGACATACCATTAATGTATCATTATTCAAAAAGCTTGTCTTTAATCAGCAGATTTTTTTTAAATTCACAGACAGACACATTTCATGGGGTTCCAACTAGTTTATATGTAAATTAGAGGTTATGGAGAATCGCTGCAGGGTGATGTCATTAATATTTTCCTTATTAATGATGTTTAAATTATGCAAACTGTGTCCCATTATCTATTAATCAGAATAATCACTGTGACTGCCCCATGATTAAGCCAGGCCTGGTCGTGTCATCACTTACATGTTGGATCCTCAAACTTTGATTTGTGTACATCACTGGAACTGGAACACAGACGGGGACAAGTGGCAGCCCTCCTCCTCCTCCTCCTCCCCCTCCTCCTCCTCCTCCTCCTCCTCCTCCTCCTCACTTAAATATGGTTGCATTTCTCATTTACAGTCCGTGTAGTTGAAAATGGGACAAAGAATGTTTTCATGATGGAATCGGAGGTTGCACTGCAGGATCACATACGTGTCCCTTAGTGGAAGGGATTTTATTGGAATAGCAATGTTATGGGTGCAAACACAACTGGGTGTGAGTCTTGCACCCTACTTTCTGCCCACGATATGTGCAGTTCAAGCTATCAGGAAGGAGTTGTACGTGTACAAAATTAAACCTACTGGAAAGGTATTTCCCTTTCTGAA